>OZ023217.1:51997181-52021340 GCA_963995525.1 Escarpia spicata | reverse complement strand
CAGGTCAGAGAAGGAGGGAGACAGAGCGTATGGGAGGAGGAGTGAGTGAGAGAGGGAGAGAGAGAGAGAAACAGAGAGAAACAGACAGACATAGACAGACATACAGACATAGAGAGACAGACAGACACACAGACAGACAGACACACAGGCAGACAGAGAGACAGAATGAGAGTGACAAAGAGGCAGATACACAGCATGTCAGAGAAGGAGGGAGACAGAGCGCATGGGAGGAATGAGAGAGAGAGAGAAACAGAGACAGACAGACAGACATAGACAGACATACAGAAATAGACAGACAGGCAGACAGACAGACAGACAGACAGACACACAGACATACAGAGAGAGAAAGAGAGAGAGAGGAGAGGAGAGAGAGAAAGAGAGAGAGAAGAGAGAGAGAGAGAGAGAGAGAGAGAGAGGAGAGAGAGAGGGAGAGAGAGAGAGAGTGAGAGAAACAGAGACAGACAGACAGACATAGACAGACATACAGAAATAGACAGACAGACAGACAGACAGACACACAGACATACAGAGAGAGAAAGAGAGAGAGAGAAGGAGAGGAGAGAGAGAAAGAGAGAGAGAAAGAGAGAGAGAGAGAGAGAGAGAGAGAGAGAGAGAGGAGAGAGAGAGGGAGAGAGAGAGAGAGTGAGAGTGAGAGAGAGAGAGAGAGAGAGAGAGAGAGAGAGAGAGAGAGAGAGAGAGGAGAGAGAGAGAGAGAGAGAGGAGAGAGAGAGAGAGAGAGAGAATGAGTGATGTGGTGAGAACAGTGAGTGATACACACACAAAAGCTTGAAACTAGAAGAAAGTCGACAAAGTCTGTATGACGTACAGAGGCACAAATGACCTTGTTGACATCAGTCTTCCACTGAAATACATCAGCCACGCATATAAACCATATTACTATTTCATACATCAAAACGGTCACACACCTCCACTAACTATTCACCTCAGCTACACGTTTGGGAACACCACACCACCAGCCGCACCAAATACCACCTCACTGGTAGCGTTCAAGCAGCAACCGAGAGGCTGGACAGCAAATTAATTCCACAGTCCACTCCACATAATATGATGAGAGTGAGGTGTTTTAACCACATTTGTATTCACCATTTACATGTTTTTAAAATTATATTTCGAAAAGCGATATTATCCGGAAGTCCACATTATCCGGAAGAAGAAGACGAATAGCATTATAGACATATTCCCACGTTTTTGTGATTTTTCAGTTGTTATAAGTAATCGGCGATTTGTACCCGATCTGTTTGTTTAATATCCATCAGAGAATAAAAGCTTCAAATGATTGATGGTGAGTTTATTACAGATTACATAAAAACTTGATGACATGTTATGTGTTTATTGCATGATGATCAACAAGAAAAGGGTTTGAACAGGTGTATTTTCTAAACGATATTACAATGTCTGCAAACAAGTTTAGGAATGGCTGTAACTCCGTCTCCCTCAATATAATTTTGGTGATGTTTGCATATACGTTTTGTTCTGTATTGTATAATTTTTTAGATATATACTCCTAATGGATGCCAAGTGTAATACTGCTGATCGATTTTGGGATTGACTAACACGTTTGTCTTGATGCGCCACTGAGCTTAGTTTCCAGGAATTTAGGCGAAACGAAGATACCTTACCATTATTTAAAACAAAACCACTTTAAAAACAATCAAACATTACCTATGAATCCGGGAACACACGCGCATGTGTAGTTGCGATGGCCATCCTTGCAGGAAGCCTCGTTGGTACATTTGCTGTCTATACAGTCGTCGGACACGATGTCGCAGTCAGAACCTTCCCACCCTGTAAGACAGAAACCTCGTGGTACACTTGTTGTCTATACAGTCGTCCGACACGACGTCGCAGTCAGAACCTTCCCACCCTGTAAGACAGAAGCCTCGTTGGTGCACTTGTTGTCTATACAGTTGTCCGACACGACGTCGCAGTCAAAACCTTCCCACCCTGTAAGACAGAAGCCTCGTTGGTGCACTTGTTGTCTATACAGTCGTCCGACACGACGTCGCAGTCAGAACGTTCCCACCCTGTAAAACAGAAGCCTCGTTGATGCACTTGTTGTCTATACAGTCGTCGGACACGACGTCGCAGTCAGAACCTTCCCACCCTGTAAGACAGAAGCCTCGTTGGTGCATTTGTTGTCTATAGAGTCGTCGGACACGACGTCGCAGTCAGAACCTTCCCACCCTGTAAGACAGAAGCCTCGTTGATGCACTTGTTGTCTATACAGTCGTTAGACACGACGTCGCAGTCAGAACCTTCCCACCCTGTAAGACAGAAGCCTCGTTGGTGCATTTGTTGTCTATAGAGTCGTCGGACACGACGTCGCAGTCAGAACCTTCCCACCCTGTAAGACAGAAGCCTCGTTGATGCATTTGTTGTCTATACAGTCGTTAGACACGACGTCGCAGTCAGAACCTTCCCACCCTGTAAAACAGAAGCCTCGTTGGTACACTTGTTGTCTATACAGTCGCCAGCACGACGTCGCAGTTAGAACCTTCCCACCCTGTAAGACAGAAGCCTCGTTGGTGCACTTGTTGTCTATACAGTCGTCAGACACGACGTCGCAGTCAGAACCTTCCCACCCTGTAAGACAGAAGCCTCATTGGTGCACTTGTTGTGTATACAGTCGTCAGACACGACGTCGCAGTCAGAACCTTCCCACCGACGTCGCAGTCAGAACCTTCCCACCCTGTAAGACAGAAGCCTAGTTGGTACACTTGTTGTCTATACAGTCGTCAGACACGACGTTGCAGTCAGAACTTTCCCACCCTGTAAGACAGAAGCCTCGTTGGTGCACTTGTTGTCTATACAGTCGTCAGACACGACGTCGCAGTCAGAACCTTCCCACCGACGTCGCAGTCAGAACCTTCCCACCCTGTAAGACAGAAGCCTCGTTGGTACACTTGTTGTCTATACAGTCGTCAGACACGACGTCGCAGTCAGAACCTTCCCACTCTGTAAGACAGAAGCCTCGTTGGTGCACTTGTTGTCTATACAGTCGTCAGACACGACGTCGCAGTCAGAACTTTCCCACCCTGTAAGACAGAAGCCTCGTTGGTGCACTTGTTGTCTATACAGTCGTCAGACACGACGTCGCAGTCAGAACCTTCCCACCCTGTAAGACAGAAGCCTCGTTGATGCACTTGTTGTCTATACAGTCGTCCGACACGACCTCGCAGTCAGAACCTTCCCACCCTGTAAGACAGAAGCCTCGTTGATGCACTTGTTGTCTATACAGTCGTCAGACACGATGTCGCAGTCAGAACCTAACCACCCTGTAAGACAGAAGCCTCGTTGATGCACTTGTTGTCTATACAGTCGTCAGACACGACGTCGCAGTCAGAACCTTCCCACCCTGTAAGACAGAAGCCTCGTTGATGCACTTGTTGTCTATACAGTCGTCCGACACGACCTCGCAGTCAGAACCTTCCCACCCTGTAAGACAGAAGCCTCGTTGATGCACTTGTTGTCTATACAGTCGTCCGACACGACCTCGCAGTCAGAACCTTCCCACCCTGTAAGACAGAAGCCTCGTTGATGCACTTGTTGTCTATACAGTCGTCCGACACGACCTCGCAGTCAGAACCTTCCCACCCTGTAAGACAGAAGCCTCGTTGATGCACTTGTTGTCTATACAGTCGTCCGACACGACGTCGCAGTCAGAACGTTCCCACCCTGTAAAACAGAAGCCTCGTTGATGCACTTGTCTATACAGTCGTCGGACACGACGTCGCAGTCAGAACCTTCCCACCCTGTAAGACAGAAGCCTCGTTGGTGCATTTGTTGTCTATAGAGTCGTCGGACACGACGTCGCAGTCAGAACCTTCCCACCCTGTAAGACAGAAGCCTCATTGATGCACTTGTTGTCTATACAGTCGTTAGACACGACGTCGCAGTCAGAACCTTCCCACCCTGTAAGACAGAAGCCTCGTTGGTGCATTTGTTGTCTATAGAGTCGTCGGACACGACGTCGCAGTCAGAACCTTCCCACCCTGTAAGACAGAAGCCTCGTTGATGCATTTGTTGTTTATACAGTCGTTAGACACGACGTCGCAGTCAGAACCTTCCCACCCTGTAAAACAGAAGCCTCGTTGGTACACTTGTTGTCTATACAGTCGCCAGCACGACGTCGCAGTTAGAATCTTCCCACCCTGTAAGACAGAAGCCTCGTTGGTGCACTTGTTGTCTATACAGTCGTCAGACACGACGTCGCAGTCAGAACCTTCACACCCTGTAAGACAGAAGCCTCATTGGTGCACTTGTTGTGTATACAGTCGTCAGACACGACGTCGCAGTCAGAACCTTCCCACCGACGTCGCAGTCAGAACCTTCCCACCCTGTAAGACAGAAGCCTCGTTGGTACACTTGTTGTCTATACAGTCGTCAGACACGACGTCGCAGTCAGAACTTTCCCACCCTGTAAGACAGAAGCTTCGTTGGTGCACTTGTTGTCTATACAGTCGTCAGACACGACGTCGCAGTCAGAACCTTCCCACCGACGTCGCAGTCAGAACCTTCCCACCCTGTAAGACAGAAGCCTCGTTGGTACACTTGTTGTCTATACAGTCGTCAGACACGACGTCGCAGTCAGAACCTTCCCACCCTGTAAGACAGAAGCCTCGTTGGTGCACTTGTTGTCTATACAGTCGTCAGACACGACGTCGCAGTCAGAACCTTCCCACCCTGTAAGACAGAAGCCTCGTTGGTGCACTTGTTGTCTATACAGTCGTCAGACACGACGTCGCAGTCAGAACCTTCCCACCCTGTAAGACAGAAGCCTCGTTGATGCACTTGTTGTCTATACAGTCGTCAGACACGACGTCGCAGTCAGAACCTTCCCACCCTGTAAGACAGAAGCCTCGTTGGTGCATTTGTTGTCTATAGAGTCGTCCGACACGACCTCGCAGTCAGAACCTTCCCACCCTGTAAGACAGAAGCCTCGTTGATGCACTTGTTGTCTATACAGTCGTCAGACACGATGTCGCAGTCAGAACCTAACCACCCTGTAAGACAGAAGCCTCGTTGATGCACTTGTTGTCTATACAGTCGTCAGACACGATGTCGCAGTCAGAACCTAACCACCCTGTAAGACAGAAGCCTCGTTGATGCACTTGTTGTCTATACAGTCGTCAGACACGACGTCGCAGTCAGAACCTTCCCACCGTGTAAGACAGAAGCCTCGTTGATGCACTTGTTGTCTATACAGTCGTCCGACACGACCTCGCAGTCAGAACCTTCCCACCCTGTAAGACAGAAGCCTCGTTGATGCACTTGTTGTCTATACAGTCGTCCGACACGACCTCGCAGTCAGAACCTTCCCACCCTGTAAGACAGAAGCCTCGTTGATGCACTTGTTGTCTATACAGTCGTCCGACACGACCTCGCAGTCAGAACCTTCCCACCCTGTAAGACAGAAGCCTCGTTGATGCACTTGTTGTCTATACAGTCGTCCGACACGACCTCGCAGTCAGAACCTTCCCACCCTGTAAGACAGAAGCCTCGTTGATGCACTTGTTGTCTATACAGTCGTCCGACACGACCTCGCAGTCAGAACCTTCCCACCCTGTAAGACAGAAGCCTCGTTGATGCACTTGTTGTCTATACAGTCGTCAGACACGATGTCGCAGTCAGAACCTAACCACCCTGTAAGACAGAAGCCTCGTTGATGCACTTGTTGTCTATACATTCGTCAGACACGACGTCGCAGTCAGAACCTTCCCACCGTGTAAGACAGAAGCCTCGTTGATGCACTTGTTGTCTATACAGTCGTCCGACACGACCTCGCAGTCAGAACCTTCCCACCCTGTAGGACAAATACCGTTCAACCCGACGTCACGTCATTGAAGCGTTTACAAGAAGCACATATGATGGCGGGATTGGTAAGAGTCTGCAACGCTTACGGATAATACATGTAATGACACTGGTTTTACGTCACGAATGAGTAGCGCCTATATTGCATATAGTCGCATAATATTACAGTTATAATTATATACAATGCAATTTCTGAACCCGAAGAGTGCAGGCACATATAAATATGCTAGTAATAGCGGATTATATTCAGTGGCTCCAAATTCTTTCACGAACAATGCATATTTGGACTAAACGTATCGGTGTTTAATCTCTCTTGAGCTCAAGCAATTGCATCACTTCAATTAAAAACCAATAGTATCTTTAACAGCAACAATGAAAATAATAAAAGTGAGACCTTATTCTATATGTTAAAACTATGGTCTCTAACGCCGATACCTATATGAATACCGCAGCCATGGCTTTCTAAAATATTAGTTACACTTACGGAAGAGTTACATAGCTAAATCTTCATATATCATGACACAGCATTAAATGTCTCCAATTATAGAAGAGAGTTCGTTACACAATGTTACCCTGCTGACACAACTCCGCTCCGGTGGCCGGATCGCAAAATGTGTGCTTCATCGGGCCATTGGACGCAACACAATGTCGGTGGCAACTAGTGTTGTAGTAGTTCTTGTTGCAGTACAGACGGTACTGCAATGTCAACCTGCGCCCAAAATACGTATTACAATACAACAAATTTCAATAATAACGAAGTCGCTGGGAACACACAAGTTCAGCTGATCATCTAAACCGCTCTATATACATATTTGGTTTTACAATGACAAATCGCACAGAACCAGAGGAGAGAGACAATACTGGATTCGATTGAGTTGTTGCAGCAACCAATAAACCCCGCGTTTGTTTCAGCAGAGGAAACAAAGAGTTGACGAGAAACAAAAATGATCGTAGTTGCGTGGACCTTCTCCCAGACGTGATCTTAAGTGTCGGAACGGAGACCAGTCCAACACGCACAATGCCACGGAGTTATGCTAAGTGTATATGTACTATGTCGTTTGATACATTCGGGTAGTTACACCATTTTATTTCGCAGTAACTACATATTTACATATACAACAACATAATTTGCAATATTGGAAACAAACTGATGCTAAAAGTTATAACTAAGCGCTTACAAATTACTGCCACTGAGCTGAATGTGTCTAAAATGTAGCAATTACCTGGTCGGGTCATCTTCCCTGCGTCCCGTGATGACTTGAATGTCAGACCACTGAGACTGCCCGATGTTACGTGCTGCTTCAATCCTCCATACAGCGGTCAACCAGTCTATGTATGGGTCAAAGAGTAGCTTAAAAAAATCTGCATCCCTTGAGGTTGCAACGAAGCGGATTCTACCCTGGAAGAAGACGAAGACAAAACATAGAGATCGTCAAGATGCAGTAATTCGAGACGAAAAATGGGTCTCGACCGTTCGGTCGGTCGGTCGGTCGGTCGGTCGGTCGGTCGGTCGGTCGGTCGGTCGGTCGGTTGGTCGGTCGGCGTACACACACACGCACATGCACGCACACACACACACACACACACACACACACACACACACACACACACACACACACACACACACACACACACACACACACACACACACACACACACACACACACACACACACACGCACATGGTTTCGGTTGAGTTGAGCCTCTGAGCTTAGTTTCGGAGGATTTAGGAGCAAAAGAAGGACGTTATCTTATTATTATTAAATCAAATGAGCACACACACACATCACCTATTAGGCAACCCTGTAACTAACCAGTAACAACGGCACTTACCGGCCAAACATCGAAATGAACCTTGATGGGATTCGGAACGGATTTCATATTTTTACCGAATACGACATTATTCTGGTCCTTATAGTATCCAGTCTTCGCATAGAAGTAGTCGCAGTTGTTACAGGACGTAGCCCTGTAGCAAAACACTTTGTCACTTAACAATCGCTGACTAATTAGAATGATGTGTTTTTACGCAAAGACGTTAGCGCTCAAGCGAACGCACATTTAACTGTGTTCACACATGCAGGTAGGTAGACGCGAACGTTCGTTGTGGAGAATTTGTGCAATGTGTTCTTGTGGCAATTTTGTTCCTTAGAAACGTCGTAGAGAGATTGTTCATATCAGAATGCTTACTACAAACTGTCGTGCACATTTGAATAGGCAATTATGTGCACATATATAATCAGCATACGCTGAATGGTTAATCTGAAGAGACGGTAAATAGTGTTAAACAAATAAACAGTTGTGGAGGATTACGGTAAGGAGACAGTGGAGAAGAAACCTCCTAGCTCAAGGCAAGTGTTTATCCTTTCCTTGCTACAATAGTGTCTCTCACCGATAAAATAGCAGAATATATAATCCTACACAAAATAATTATCAAACTGGTCAATTCAATTGATCCATGTTATGTTGTAAGTTGAGCCATTATTGTTGAGAAAGTTAAAGCCTCTGAATCCGATATCCCATTGGTCAGTTCATTTGATATGCCCTGCAAAAATGGTAACTTTCGCACAAACACTACTTATATTACTTCTGTGATATATGGCAATGTTTTAGTATAAGGTGGTATACATAAATGAATTGTAATAATTATTACTATTCACTTACGAAATGTATTTTAATAAAATAATTAATAACAAACGGCTACAAACTCTGTGGAAGTACGAAACTTTCCCCAACAATAGTAGCCTACACTTAGTTTGGTGGCCGGGAATTCGAACACACTGAGCCGATGTGTGGGAAATTGCCGGAAACGAAACCGGCTTTCTCGGATTATGTTCACCAAAGACGAACGATTCCTTAGAAATTAACTAACCTGCTTTTTTACTTGGTACACTAAAAACTTTAATAGCCAAATCGTCAAAATGAAAGCGTATATAATCATAAAATAGACTGTACGAATGTGTGACAGTGTGATAGATACTCTTCACTGGCCGAAATCTGGTGTGCCACACCAGAGAAAAACCAATGGGGTATCGGATTCAGGGTTTTTTAGTGAGGGAAACCTTTAGACTAACAAAATGTGTAACATAAACAGTTAATGAAAAGGTTTATTAAGCATACTGAATATTTTATATAATATTCATACACAATATAAGGTACAACCACGGATGAAAATTATTAAAGTCGTGTGATATCCGGATACACATTGCAAGAGTTGGTAACAAAATAGGTAATGAAGGCAGCGGCGGTGGTGATTGTTGCTGTTGGTTGTTGTAGTGATGGCGTTGTTGCAGTGTAATGAAGGCTGCGGCGGTGTTGATTGTTGCTTTTGGTTGTTGTAGTGATGGCGTTGTTGCAGTATAATGAAGACTGCGGGCAGCGGTGGTGATTGTTGCTGTTGGTTGTTGTAGTGGTGGCGTTGTTGCAGTATACTGAAGACTGCGGGCAGCGGTGGTGATTGTTGCTGTTGGTTGTTGTAGTGGTGGCGTTGTTGCAGTGTAATGAAGGCTGCGGCGGTGGTGATTGTTGCTTTTGGTTGTTGTAGTGATGGCGTTGTTGCAGTGTAATGAAGGCTGCGGCGGTGGTGATTGTTGCTTTTGGTTGTTGCAATGGTGGCGTTGTTGCAGTGTAATGAAGGCGAATGTGTTACGACATACTTCGTGTTTTAGATATGTACACATTTTTATTTACCCTTCTGGTTTCTTGAAACAAATATTAAAATACGTATCGCATCGCCAGTATTTGTCGAACATACGATTATCGCAGACGTTCGACTGATCAATCGAACCGGTGGGGTTTTCATACGTCAACATGTGAACTTCTAAAATCCCGTCACCGTGCACACAGAGAGCCATCTGAAACAGACGTCACACAAACGGTATTCATAATGTTTGTTTATGATTCTTATAGGGCTTTCTATGTTGCTGTAAATGGAACGCAAATCATACTTAAGTAGCGCTGTAGGTTCGCACAGGACAAACACATTTTCTGTATAAAAACTTACAAGCTGGGATTTTTATTTGAACTATCATTATGGAATAAAATGATACACGCTAACTGGTCATGGTTATGGTTATACAGTATGCAGTTTGTTCAGACTGTTTGGTTCAAATTCTTACGCTTTTAAAAAATGAGTGACACATCCAATACATCCCAGTGTGTCGATAATAGATTCACCACTTGCAACTCACCTGTAAAATGAAGTACGCCATGATGACGGACAGACCGTGATGCCGCGGCAGAATTGACATCTGGAAACGATGAGCAAATCTAGTTATTAGAAACGAAGGATTTAGTCTGTGTCCAATATATTTCTCATCCAAAAATAACAATTAACTTATTACTGTTCACAAAATAACAATTAACTTATTACTGTTCAAACATTCTGACTGAACAGCGTCTTCAGACATATTGAGAACCGGTATGGTACACATGAACAGTAACATAATAGTCTAGTCTGACATCTCAGAAATGTGCTTCTATAAAGTTCTAGAGGCATTTTGGGGAACGTGGACAGACCATCTTTTTAACAGAATTTGCTGCGTAGTAATGTGGCCTTTTCATATGGTCAGATAACGCATCACTTGTTGATGGAAGGGACTCGGAAGCATGTGATCTGAAGAACAACTGTGACCGAGTCTTGTCGGCTGTATTCACACGCTGATATTTATAGTTTGCAGACACATTGTTCTGCATCTTTCGCGATGTCTTCCGTCATGTCACCTTTCTACAGGTTTTAAAGTAGCTGATGGTGCCGTTTTCTTGCTGTGAATTATTACCCTTGTGTTGGCTTCTTCATGTCTTGCCTCAAGCTTGAATGTGTCCATATCTGGATTGTTGATTCCACCCTTTCTTCATTGTTAACCCAATTACACTATTACCATTATTTTGCCACGTTGTTCTTGTCCAACAATTAGCTCCGATCTAAATCTTGCCAAATCTGTCTTGTTCTCTGCTAGTGCCAGGAACTTGTTCCAGTCAGATGGCAACGACACTTCGCCGTGTTCAACGATCCTCCGTGTTGGTTTTGCTCCTTTGGCACGCCTCAGTCTTGTTTCTGACTTTATTGAGACTATAGTATTTGTGAAACGCAATGTGTGTGCGGTCAAAGGATGCTCCTGGCGAAGGATAGTACGTTGAAACAAATTATACAAATCCCTGAATGTATATATTCTATTTGGTTTTCCAATAGCGACCATCTGTGCCTGTCCTTCAATTATGATCGTTGCATCATCGTCGAGCTCAACTAGTGCCAAAGTTGGTGGGCAAGGGACACCTGCTGTCAGAACTTCGGCGATGATTGCCTTGGATCCTGTATGAAGATCGCCATCCATTTTAGTTTAAAATAATGTGGACTGGCAAGAGCTCATGACAAAATATTTGTTCTAGACTACCCTTTAGTCCTTCTTCATATGCAATTATCAGCCATAGCAAAATTTATCTGTATGCGTTTAGAATCCTCTCTTTCTCTCATTATGACATAATCAGCTGTATGAGACGAGAGCCATGAGAAAAGGTTTGTAAATTATGAGTGACTTGTGTAACACCCTGCCATCTGGCAGGAAACTTAAATTTTTGTCGGCAAAGAAGGCGAAGACGTTGAACAGTTTTGTTCCTCTGTCAATCAACATTATCAATGAATCCTAAAGGTTATCTCGAACTGATTTTAGACTTTTGGACTTATATATTTTCAGAATGTTGCTGTATTTACTTCGTGACTGTAATAAATACTGACTATGATAACATGATATTTTAAAATTGATATTTATTTATATCATCCTTGTCACCACCGCCATTATCAGTGTAAGTAAGGGGGGATGAATGTGTGGGAATATGAGTTATATTTATTTTACTGTGACTGCCTGTGTTTTATGTTTTATGTCCTTGTTATGTATTAGCAGACCACAGGACACAGTTCTCGTTTTGAGAAATTCAATAAAGTATATTATATATTCTATGTTGTATGACTGTTTTCTGTCTGTGTCGTACAGTGAGGCAAATGTCAACGCTCTGTTCTTTTACAAGGGTTCTCGGAATTGAGCCATCCTTTCACCACATGGGAGAAGCCGCTCTTCAACAAGTGTGTTCAGTTTCACAAGTTCTTTCTCTTTGGCCGCCACAGATCGTTCTCAATATCTTGTGTGGCTAGGTCTCTTGTCGCAATTGTATGCAAGGTTGCAGAATCCTCGCTGGAAAACATTTTGAAAAAGAATAATTATTGTTGGCATGAAGTCGTCTTCGTCTTGGCGGTCCGGCTTCTGCCTTCATGTTGTGGATTCACTGTGAACTGGCTCTTCGCCTAGGCTGAGACGGTACAATTCCCGTGTGTCACGTGACAGATGTGATATTAGGTTGTAAGACAATGGCGATCTGTTTAAAGCCGTGGATGTATTGGCAATGCCACCTCCCTTCTTCCCGATGCTATTTAACCAATCTTGGCTCTGGTCCGGATCTACCTGGTTAGAAGTGAAGTGCTAACCTCTTCACCACACCATTTCCATTTAGGAATTCCTGTAGCACTTCAGCTGGGTATTGGTGCATTTCGTTCACATGGATTCTCCCCCAGCAGGCATAATGTGTGTGGCCTTATCTCGTGAAGAGGGGGGGGGGGGCATGGACTGAAATACGTACAAATGGAGCTTCAAAATTCCGTCTCTGAGCACGGGTGAAGAGATGAAGAGTTGCGACCATTTGTATGTAATTTTACTTGCCTCAAGAAGTTACATTTTCTGTAAATCCGACCTGTTTGACCTTTGTAACGTAACTTGGAAAGTAATACAAACAATAATTTTCTACCACACGTACACTAGGGCGATTGTATTGTAAGAAAGACTACACAATAGTTCGTTTATGATATACGGAAGATGATTGTTATATCCACATTTATATGCAAAATGTGAACCGAAATCATCTCAGCAGCGGACAATTTTTGCTTGCCATTTTGAAGGGCATAGACTAACGTCACAAGGTGACAGATGCCAACATCGGATTCAGAATACTCAAATGATGTTGCCTCTAGAAGTGTGAATTTCTGAAAATCTGACTTCTCTATAAAGGTTTCGATAGACCTGCCTTACCTCACAGTGAGTACTTCTTGCAATCTTTATTTGATAGCCATCTTTCGGTGTCGTGTAGAGCACAATAATTTGATGTGCCTGCCCGTCTGAAGGATTTGTATACATTTTTGTAGCTGTTAGCCACTATATATATATATATATATATACATATATATATATATATATATAATATATATACAAATATTTAAAGGACTAACAACGATAACTGTTATTTATAGGAAGGATAGACAGTTGTTGACATTTTAATTCATTCCATGCCAAAACGGATGCATTATTGGGTGCATGAGAGCGATTCTGCTGAACGACACAATAACCATACGGCACATTCTCAACGATCGAGCAGTGTTGAGTGATCAATTGTGTCCAAAGCCGAACAACAGTAGTCTTTTGTCAACGGCGAAGTGCCGTCCTGATCTCATTTACCACCGAAAGACGGACCGTCTCAGTTGAGTGATTTCATTTGTACGCGGATTGAAAAGGATAATTCAATGATCGACTGCGAAGTGAGTGCTCGGTCTACCTAGCCATTACTTTTTCAATTATCTTCGAGAGTTGATATAAATGACAGATTGATTCGTAGTTACTTATTGAGTCTATACACAATAATGAAGGCTTCTTTAGTAATCGGTGCACCATAGCACACTTCAGTTCAATCGGCTACACTCCTTCAAGTTAAGCTAGCGTTTGTTATCCTGGCTAATTAATTAGCATACAGTAATTGCTGAAACATGCTGAAACGTTATACGTTTACCTATTCTATCAAATGTTTGGTAAAACTCCGTGCGTGTTGCTGTTGAATATGCTCCCTCTTAGTGCTAGATCAGTTGAAAATACTACGCAATTCCGCTGTCTTTTAAACACACACTTACTTTATAACCTTACTTATGTACCTTGGCGTATTTGTCCGTAAAAGTTAGTATTATTACTACTACTATTATTAACAAAACACACTAACTGGGATTACCACACGTCTCCTTTACAGAGAAGGGTCTGCTTTCGATGTATACCAGGTCAACACACTTAGCATTTAGAATATGTGCATGGAGAACAAAGAGATCCCCTCCCAAGACACGATCAACTACGATTTAGCTGATACTGTCTCTAATTAATGTAAAGTAATGATTATAATACTAGAAAAAATAATATGTTCAAGGCCCTATGCTGTTTATTCAATTCGGAAATAAGGTATTCATTCATTCACTTCGGTTAGGACATGTGAAGACTAATCATCTAACTGATACTGTGAATCGTAAATGTATTTTTCCAACCATAACCACCAACGAGGTTATTTGTGTTACTGAATTTATCTATTTATATTTTCATGGAAATATTTTGCGTTATGTATTTGTCACTAACTGTTTGGGAACAACAATATATGAAACGAAACTGTTTTAGTTATGCGTCCAGTCACTCAAAACAGTGACGTTGTGACCAGTACAGCCTGTATAAACATCGACTAGATTATAATCAGTTCTATCGGACTTCGCCAGTATTCATCTGTTGGCACAAAACTTACCTTTACCTTTCAGTTGTCAGAAGATGATGTCTGTGGTTATATATACAGTGGTTGGTTGCTAACTTCCTCACCCAGTCAGCAGCCACACGCTCCTCCGCCCAACTGTCAGGCGCACAAACTGGACAATTGCATGACCAACTGACCTATATTTGGGTAAGCATCGGACGACAGAACCATGGTTTGAGTGTTTCCGTCAGACGGCACCACCTCTCGGAAAAATTCACTTAGCGATAGGTCCTGTACTTACGTATACACGACTTGTGCATATCCCTTTCAATGAATCAGTGTTGGTTAAATAAAGTTTGGCCATTGCGATGTCTGGCCTACCAACCAAAAGGTATTCTGGTGCCGAATCCGAATCACATGACTATCCTTAATCTTATCCTTAGCCCTAACCCTGCTCTTGTAAAGTTGGAAAAGACTAAGCAAAATATGCACAGAAATGTAATCACTGTTTGGTGTTGATGTTAATCACTTATAACGCTGGATGGCTCCACGCAGGAGCCGAATAGTTTAGAGGGCCCAAAACCTCCAATTGCACCGCCTTCCGAGGCTGGACAAAAAACCCATTGGCAACCGAAGCAAATTAATTTTGGGTGGGCTGAGCCGGAGCTTCAGCACCACTCCGCTGTCAAAAGACGGTAGGGGGGTGCTTTTGGAATTACTTCGCAGTGACGTTCATAATTTCAATATGTCTATGGGCACGTAACGGGAGCACTTTCAAAAGGTCTGGGGAGCACGTAACGGGAGCACTTTCACAAGGTTTAGGGGCACGTAACGGGATCACTTTCAAAATGTCTAGGGGGCATGTAACGGGAGCACTCTCAAAAGGTCTAGGGGACACGTAACGGGAGCACTTTCAAAATGTCTGGGGGCACGTAACGGGAGCACTTTCGAAAGGTATGGGGGCACGTAACGGGAGCATTTTGATAAGGTCTGGAGGCACGTAACGGGAGCACTTTCAAAAGGTCTAGGGGGCACGTAACGGGAGCAATTTCACAAGGTCTAGGGGGCACGTAACGAGAGTACTTTCAAAAGATCTAGGGGGCACGTAACGAAAGCACTTTTAAAATGTCTAGGGGGCACGTAACGGGAGCACTTTCAAAAGGTCGGGTGTGCAGGTAACGGGAGCATTTTCAAAAGGTCTACTACGATAACAATGTCCATAGACTGGAAGAAGACGATATAGAAGATTAATGGTATCAAGAGGACGCCCTGGAGCGAGTTGGGTAACCTGGGTTTTGCAAATCACTTTCCCCTCCTTTCTCAAAGTCACGGGGGGCACATAACGGGAGCACTTTCACAAGGTCTAGGTGGCACGTAACGGGAGCACTTTCAAAATGTCTAGGGGACACGTAACGGGAGCATTTTCAAAATGTCTGGGAGCACGTAACGGGATCACTTTCACAATGTCTAGGGAGCACGTAACGGGAGCACTTTCAAATGTTCTAGGGGGCACGTAACGGGAGTACTTTCAAAAGATATAGGGGGCACGTAACGGAAGCACTTTCAAAAGGTCCGGGGGGCACGTAACGGGAGCACTTTCAAAATGTCTGGGGGCACGTAACGGGATCACTTTCACAATATCTAGGGAGCACGTAACGGGAGCACTTTCAAAAGGTCTGGGGAGCACGTAACGGGATCAATTTCACAAGGTCCAGGGGGCACGTAACGGGAGCACTTTCAAATGTTCTAGGGGGCACGTAACGGGAGTACTTTCAAAAGATCTAGGGGGCACATAACGGAAGCACTTTCAAAAGTTCTGGGGGGCACGTAACGGGAGCACTTTCAAAAGGTCTAGGGGGCACGTAACGGGAGCACTTTCAAAAGTTCTAGGGGGCACGACTCTGTAGTGCAAGCATAGCGCGGCCAAATTCCAAAGGACTGGGGGGGACGTGCCCCCGGGCTCCATGGATCCGTCTGTGCTACTTGCACTTTGTGTTTATTATAGTTCATTCACTGTTTTTTGAACCCATAAGGGTAGGGTTCCTGACCAATATAACAGTCTTGGTACCCATATGAAGCACGATAAATCAATGCCTTTGTTTATTTTAATAAAGACGTTTATGTAGAAATAGAATGCGCCTGGTGTTTGGGGAATCATCCTAATGTGTTTCTACAATATACGAATTTGAATTGCAATAATCAAATGATGATACTTTATTTTGGCATTTCCGGTTAGTGTTTCCATGTTCACCTGTATACTGAAATCTGCCACTGCCCTTCGCCTGCCTGTTTATAAAATGAGAATGATGGGGAAAGGGGATAACAACGCCGTCACGTAAAACAACAAATTGTTATGAAAGTATCGATCAAAGGAACTCTATTAAACTTGGGTGAAAGCCGAAAAGCTACAAGGCCGAAGCCTTTCTTGTCTTCCAAAATTATATCACAAATCGGACTAAGATAACAATGTCCATAGACTGGAAGAAGACGATATAGAAAATTAATGGTATCAAGAGGACGCCCTGGAGTGAGTTGGGTAACCTGGGTTTTGCAAATCACTTTCCCCTCCTTTCTCAAAATCACTGATTGGAGGCTTTCCAGGTTTTGCTGCGTTCAGAAATGGCGGCCATTTAAACAACATTGTCGACAAATTCAATTTTCCCATATCTTATTAACTGCAACACATAGTGCAAAAATGTTTGTGTCTAGATGAAGGTTTTAGAGGTTAAATGTTTCACATTTATTACTTTTGGACTTTCCCGACATTATCATCTGCCATTTTTGAAGATGGCGGTCGTCAATACAAATATAACGATGTAAATTAACGATAAATGCGTTACGAAGAGCCGTGCAGTTGAGGATCTGGAATAGCTAGCAAGATAGCGATTTCAAAAAATATAACTATTTATCTATGTCGACCTGCTTATATGGTGCCGGTCAAAGTATATTATTCCCATATCTCAAGAACTGCATAACGTAGAGCGATGATTTCAAATATTTCAAATACATTACTTTTGACCTTCATTGATATTAAAATATATCCGCCATTTTGAAAGATGGAAGACAAAGCCTGTTATTCCCGTGGAGTCCAGCGGATAGATGAAAATACTGTGTACTTCTGGATAAAAGCAAGACACTTTACTTATCTATTCTATACACCAAGGGAACCATTTTAAAGATTGCAGGTATTTCATCATGTAAACAATTTCATAACGTGAGCCACGAAGTTGATGTCAAATTGTATGTTTTTTTAGATGCGATGATTTCAAATACATTACTTTTGACCTACGGAGACTTTGAGATATCCGCGCTTTAAATAACTGCCATTTTTAAACATGGTGCCCGGAAAAAGCCTGTTATCCCCATATCTTAATATTTACATATCACTGAACCTTGAAGTTGGTGTAACAAGATATGTTTTGGTATGCGCCGATGTTAAAAGTGTTACTCAGATATTCTTGAAAACGGGCAATGTCACTTCAAACATGAGATTGTGATGCCAACCTTCTAAATCTACAGCAACGATTCCCAAACATTTCACGCATCCCACTTACATCCGTAGCATTTCGTGCAGCCACACCTGATGATTGCAAACTGTGCCTGCAGGTGGCAGTGTCATCCACTTCACCTTCCTTTCTTCAGGTTAGTGCCCCTTCCGAGTCCAGCCGAAGTCTACTGGACTGAGCAGGTTTGGTGCTTTCAGCAGGGCTTGGCCCCAGATGTGGTCATCCTGATAGCCCACTCGCATCAGGTGTTGCATACAAAATACAATATACATTATTGCATTTCTCAAAAGAGAACTTTGTGTTGTGGTCTGTTAATACATAAAAAAGTACATAAAACAAAAAAAAGGCAGTCAGAGTAAAGTAAATATAACTCATATTCCCACACATTGATCCCCTTACTCATAATAGCTGTGGTGACAAGGAGGATACAGTTTTAAATTTCATAAACTGAGACAGTTCTAAAATAAATATAAATTGCTAAATATCGTGTTAACACAGTCAGTATCTTTCAGTCTTGTTTCCATTCTGTCGCAAGAACTCTAGTATGCATGTAACTTCTTGCGACCCTCAACTCGTCTCCTTGTCCCCTTCCCTCTTCTTGCGACCCTTAACTCGTCTTCTTGTCCCCTTCCTTCTTCTTGCGACCCTCAGCTCGTCTTCTTGTCCCTTTCCCCCTTCTTGCGACCCTCAACTCGTCCCCTTGTTCCCTTCCCTCTTTTTGCGACCCTCAACTCGTCTCCTTGTCCCCTTCACTCTACTTGCTACCCTGAACCCGTCTCCTTTTTTCTTGTCCCCTTCCCCCTTCTTGCGACCCTCAACATGTCTCCCTATCCAATTCCCTCTTCTTGCGACCCTCAACTCGTCCCCTTGTCCCCTTCCTTTTTCTTGCGACCCTCAACTCGTCCCTTTGTCCCCTTCTCTCTTCTTGCGACCCTCAACCCGTCTCCTTTTTTCTTGTCCCCTTCCCTCTTCTTGCGACCCTCAACCCGTCTCCTTTTTTCTTGTTCCCTTCCCCCTTCTTGCGACCCTCAACTCGTCCCCTTCTTTCCCGTGTAATGGCTTTGATGCTGTTAGGTCTGTGCACGTTAAACACGACGTCTACACGACAGACAGCACCGACAAACTGTCATCTGACGTGTTCTACGAACACGGCTGCGTAGTCATTCAGACGTAGGAGGTTTGAGGATTATTAACCAGAGCTGCGCCGTCAACGATGATCACTTCAACTTCTCCTTCTCCAGGCACTGTCTTTGTGCAACATCAGGTCTTCTAGGCGTCGGAGCAGGTCAGACTTTGTACCGAGCCTCGTGTTGCCATAGTCTGACAGTGACGGGGGAAATGGGTGATTTTCGTGTTGGAAGAAATCATTGAGGTCTGGCAGCTTGGCGTTCTTGGCAGGCGGTGTACAATGTTGAAAACAAGTTGGGGTCATATTTCAAGGAAAACACTTGTTGTGCACGTGATTTTCCTTTTTCAAGATGCCGATTGAAGAGCTGACAGCTAACAAAATTCTTGTACAATTGTACAAAAGCTTAAAACTAAATGCATCGAAGGACTGTACGGCTTATCCACTAAACTAATGCAAGCGACCATACATGAAGTAGCCACTCCGCTTGAGCATATATTAAATCAATCGTTTTTCACGGGCACTGTTCCTGAAAACTTAAAAACTGCAAAAGTAATTCTTCTTTTCAAATCAGGTAACCACAAAATGTTTAATAATTATATTCCTATAAGTATTCTATCTGCGATTTCTAAAATAATGGAAAAATTGTATGCAATAGATTAATCATGTTTTTAGAAACAATATAACATTCTACATAAACACCAGGATGGATTTTGTGCAAAACAATTTACTGTTCATCCAGTATTGCATATGCTCAAGAATATTGCAGATGCAAAAGTTAAAAAACAAAAAACCCTTCATTGACTGTGTTTCAGGACGTTTCAAAGGCATTTGATACAATTAACCATGATGTTTACTTAAATTATTTTTTTATGGAATTCGGGGAATAAATAATAAATGGGTTGCCAGTTATTTATCAAATCGAAAACAATATTATATTGATATACATAACTGTCAATCATCGCAAATAACATTGTAAGTCGAGTACCCCAAGGTTCCATACTTGGACCAGTCTTTTTCCTAATTTATATCAATTACATCTAACTAACTCTACGTTTTTGAATTTATTGTATTTTGTGTATGACACAACTGTATACCAATCAGATCGTCATGTTGACACTTTTAAAAACAGTATAAACCAAGAATTAATATATTTATACGACTGCCACACTTTTATATAGTAATCCACCAAATAAAAAATACTAGGTAATTAATTGTATTAAAATAAACAGTGATGTTATTAATCATGTTGGTAAACATAGCAAAGAAGAAACAGTGAAGTTCTTGGGAGTACATATTGATGAACATTTAACATGGAATACACATACTAATTTAATAAGTTATATTTTTGGCAAATGTTCTGCCACATAATGCTTTAAAACACCTCTATTTTACCTTAATTTAAAGTAATTTAACGTACGGTGTACAAGTATGGCGAAATGGAAATACTGTAAGGAAGTTCGAAATTTTACAAAAACGCGCTATACGAATAATTAATAAAAAGATACGGAAGTCACACCGATCCTATTTTTAAATCTCAAAATATTCTTAAATTTGGTGATATATACAGGTTGCTCGTCTTACTATTTATGAATGACTATCACCATGATGCACTGCCTAAACCCTATAAAGATGATATACCACAAAAAGAACTTAGCCACTACTATCAGACTTACCAGACAATACAACCTCTTACATACAGTGAAACCCGGAACACAATTACATTTACCCCTGTAAAACAGAACGTATATATATATATAGATCTATTTAATCTTAATCTTCGCTGCTCACCATTTTCTTTGCCCATGTTGACTCATTTCATTTGTACTTTTGTGCTCAAATCATCTAAGGGTATCACACACACGCACGTACACCACACACACCACCCACACACCACCCACACACCACCCACACACCACCCACACACCACCCACACACCACCCACACACCACCCACACACCACCCACACACCACCCACACACCACCCACACACCACCCACACACCACCCACACACCACCCACACACCACCCACACACCACCCACACACCACCCACACACCACCCACACACCACCCACACACCACCCACACACCACCCACACACCACCCATACACCACCCACACACCACCCACACACCACCCATACCCATACACCACCCACACACCACCCACACACCACCCACACACCACCCACACACCACCCACACACCACCCACACACCACCCACACACCACCCACACACCACCCACACACCACCCACACACCACCCACACACCACCCACACACCATCCACACACCACCCATACATCACCCACACACCACCCACACACCACCCACACACCACCCACACACCACCCACACACCACCCACACACCACCCACACACCACCCACACACCAGTTATTAACTGCAACACATAGTGCAAAAATGTTTGTGTCTAGATGAAGGTTTTAGAGGTTAAATGTTTCACATTTATTACTTTTGGACTTTCCCGACATTATCATCTGCCATTTTTGAAGATGGCGGTCGTCAATACAAATATAACGATGTAAATTAACGATAAATGCGTTACGAAGAGCCGTGCAGTTGAGGATCTGGAATAGCTAGCAATATAGCGATTAAAAAATAGATAACTATTTATCTATGTCGACCTGCTTATATGGTGCCGGTCAAAGTATATTATTCCCATATCTCAAGAACTGCATAACGTAGAGCGATGATTTCAAATATTTCAAATACATTACTTTTGACCTTCATTGATATTAAAATATATCCGCCATTTTGAAAGATGGAAGACAAAGCCTTGTTATTCCCGTGGAGTCCAGCGGATAGATGAAAATACTGTGTACTTCTGGATAAAAGCAAGACACTTTACTTATCTATTCTATACACCAAGGGAACCATTTTAAAGATTGCAGGTATTTCATCATGTAAACAACTTCATAACGTGAGCCACGAAGTTGATGTCAAATTGTATGTTTTTTTAGATGCGATGATTTCAAATACATTACTTTTTACCTTCGGAGACTTTGAGATATCCGCGTTTTAAATAAATGCCATTTTTAAACATGGTGCCCGGAAAAAGCCTGTTATCCCCATATCTTAATATTTACATATCACTGAACCTTGAAGTTGGTGTAACAAGATATGTTTTGGTATGCGCCAATGTTAAAAGTGTTACTCAGATATTCTTGAAAACGGGCAATGTCACTTCAAACATGAGATTGTGATGCCAACCTTCTAAATCTACAGCAACGATTCCCAAACATTTCACGCATCCCACTTACATCCGTAGCATTTCGTGCAGCCACACCTGATGCTTGCAAACTGTGCCTGCAGGTGGCAGTGTCATCCACTTCACCTTCCATTCTTCAGGTTAGTGCCTCTTCCGAGTCCAGCCGAAGTCTACTGGACTGGGCAGGTTTGGTGCTTTCAGCAGGGCCTGGCCCCAGATGTGGTCATCCTGATAGCCCACTCGCATCAGGTGTTGCATACAAAATACAATATACATTATTGCATTTCTCAAAAGAGAACTTTGTGTTGTGGTCTGTTAATACATAAAAAAGTACATAAAACTAAAAAAAGGCAGTCAGAGTAAAGTAAATATAACTAATATTCCCAAACATTGATCCCCTTACTCATAATAGCTGTGGTGACAAGGAGGATACAGTTTTAAATTTCATAAACTGAGACAGTTCTAAAATAAATATAAATTGCTAAATATCGTGTTAACACAGTCAGTATCTTTCAGTCTTGTTTCCATTCTGTCGCAAGAACTCTAGTATGCATGTAACTTCTTGCGACCCTCAACTAGTCCCCTTGTCTCCTTCCCTCTTCTTACGACCCTCAACTCGTCTCCTTGTCCCCTTCCCTCTTCTTGCGACCCTTAACTCGTCTCCTTGTCCCCTTCCTTCTTCTTGCGACCCTCAGCTCGTCTTCTTGTCCCTTTCCCCCTTCTTGCGACCCTCAACTCGTCTTCTTGTCCCTTTCCCCCTTCTTGCGACCCTCAACTCGTCCCCTTGTTCCCTTCCCTCTTTTTGCGACCCTCAACTCGTCTCCTTGTCCCCTTCACTCTACTTGCTACCCTGAACCCGTCTCCTTTTTTCTTGTCCCCTTCCCCCTTCTTGCGACCCTCAACATGTCTCCCTATCCCATTCCCTCTTCTTGCGACCCTCAACTCGTCCCCTTGTCCCCTTCCCTCTTCTTGCGACCCTCAACTCGTCCCTTTGTCCCCTTCCCTCTTCTTGCGCCCCTCAACCCGTCTCCTTTTTTCTTGTCCCCTTCACTCTTCTTGCGACCCTCAATCCGTCTCCTTTTTTCTTGTTCCCTTCCCCCTTCTTGCGACCCTCAACTCGCCCCCTTCTTTCCCGTGTAATGGCTTTGATGCTGTTAGGTCTGTGCACGTTAAACACGACGTCTACACGACAGACAGCACCGACAAACTGTCATCTGACGTGTTCCACGAACACGGCTGCGTAGTCATTCAGACGTAGGAGGTTTGAGGATTATTAACCAGAGCTGCGCCGTCAACGATGATCACTTCAGCTTCTCCTTCTCCAGGCACTGTCTTTGTGCAACATCAGGTCTTCTAGGCGTCGGAGCAGGTCAGACTTTGTACCGAGCCTCGTGTTGCCATAGTCTGACAGTGACGGGGGAAATGGGTGATTTTCGTGTTGGAAGAAATCATTGAGGTCTGGCAGCTTGGCGTTCTTGGCAGGCGGTGTACAATGTTGAAAACAAGTTGGGGTCATATTTCAAGGAAAACACTTGTTGTGCACGTGATTTTCCTTTTTCAAGATACCGATTGAAGAGCTGACAGCTAACAAAATTCTTGTACAATTGTACAAAAGCTTAAAACTAAATGCATCGAAGGACTGTACGGCTTATCCACTAAACTAATGCAAGCGACCATACATGAAGTAGCCACTCCGCTTGAGCATATATTAAATCAATCGTTTTTCACGGGCACTGTTCCTGAAAACTTAAAAACTGCAAAAGTAATTCTTCTTTTCAAATCAGGTAACCACAAAATGTTTAATAATTATATTCCTATAAGTATTCTATCTGCGATTTCTAAAATAATGGAAAAATTGTATGCAATAGATTAATCATGTTTTTAGAAACAATATAACATTCTACATAAACACCAGGATGGATTTTGTG
>OZ023217.1:51707181-51989681 GCA_963995525.1 Escarpia spicata | reverse complement strand
TTACAAATTGGCAACGATTAGATAAATAGCTACTAATCCAATTATATGCACGTCCACGGTTGCCATAGTTTATGGTCAAGGGTATCAAAAGCTTTGTTTAGATCTACAAAAACGCCTATTGCACAATTCCTATGTTCTAACGAATATGTGATATAATTAAGCATTCTACCAAAGGATGAGCAGTTGATATGCATTCTCTGAACCCATATCGACATGACTTTAAGATATTACAAGAACCCACAAAGCTATGAAGTCGAGAATTAAATAGTTTCTCGAGTATTTTAGAGAATTGCGGTAGAAGTGAAATCGGCCTGTAGTTGGTAAACAAATGTTTCTCACCATATTTTTAAATAAAGAAATTACATTAGCTATTTTCATCTTATGTGAGAAAACGCGACGTTTAAACGACAGATTAAATACTATATGCGTCATACGTTCAGAAATGCATTCAGTTATATTCTTAACGAGACTCATGGTAATGTCGTCACAATCGGCAGAACATGTATTTCCGCGACTATTGACGGTGAGTATAACCTCTTCTTTATTAGTTGGTATTAAAAACATAAAATGTTCATTGGGTTCGCCCATGTAATCAAATTAACTCTTCCAGGTCTCCTCTTACTAGCAAACATATATTAAAAGCAACGTAATTTAGTTGCCATTCTCGTTTTAATGTCATATCCTATGTTCATCAAAACTTCTAGCTAATTCTCAAATTCCGTCGAAGACAATCCTGAGAGTCATGACCTACTTCGATGCTCTTCGTCGGCATCGTCGTCGGTATCATCGCCGGGAAGTTCCTCAACTACTCGGCTGATATCGGGGCCAGTCGTTGCCAGCGTTCTAACGTGGCAATGCCTTGAATATGTGCGGTATGGTTCATAACACCGCTAACTCGTTTCACACTTGTGTTAGCCTGCTCCTGTGTTTGGTCAATCGGTATGGACGAGAACCATCAATTGCTCGTTGTTGACGTTCACTGACTTTCGTCTCTCTCATTTAGCATGTTCGGAAGAAAGACACCATTGCCTCGAATGAAGACGGGGATCCACCGAAAATAATTCAGGTGATCAAGAAAAATGAAAAAAGTGGAGATGTGATCGGATGAACATAAAGATAATCTGTTGGTACTTGTGCACCAGTAGGTAGTATAGTAAGGTGGGACTAACAATCCAGTATAACAACTGCCACTTGGTGGGCGCATCGTGTTGTCATTGGGTTAAATGACTTGAGAAAAGATTTGGCTGATGACACATTCCTAGTGATCCTGGCGTTGGGCAGAAGGTCAGCCATCCAAACGTGTCATGAAGGCACAGAAAGCCACTGCAATATGTAGACCTCTCAGCATTACAATAAACGTGTCATGAAGGCACAGAAAGCCACTGCAATATGTAGACCTCCCAGCGTCACAATAAACGTGTCATGAAGGCACAGAAAGCCACTGCAATATGTAGACCTCCCAGCATCACAATAAACGTGTCATGAAGGCACAGAAAGCCACTGCAATATGCAGACCTCCCAGCATCACAATAAACGTGTCATGAAGGCACAGAAAGCCACTGCAATATGTATACCTCCCAGCATCACAATAAACGTGGCATGAAGGCACAGAAAACCACTGCAATATGTAGACCTCCCAGCATCACAATAAACGTGTCATAAAGGCACACAAAGCCACTGCAATATGCAGACCTCCCAGTATCACAATAAACGTGTCCTGAAGGCACAGAAACCACTGTGCAGCTGTAATATGTAGACGTCCCAGCATCACAATAAACGTGTCATGAAGGCACAGAAAACCACTGCAATATGTAGACCTCCCAGCATCACAATAAACGTGTCATGAAGGCACAGAAAGCCACTGCAATATGTAGACCTCCCAGCATCACAATAAACGTGTCATGAAGGCACAGAAAGCCACTGCAATATGTAGACCTCCCAGCATTACAATAAACGTGTCATGAAGGCACAGAAAGCCACTGCAATATGTAGACCTCCCAGCATCACAATAAACGTGTCATGAAGGCACAGAAAGCCACTGCAATATGTAAACCTCCCAGCATCACAATAAACGTGTCATGAAGGCACAGGAAACCACTGCAATATGTAGACTTCCCAGCAACACAATAAACGTGTCATGAAGGCACAGAAAGCCACTGCAATATGTAAACCTCCCAGCATTACAATAAACGTGTCATGAAGGCACAGAAAGCCACTGCAATATGTAGACCTCCCAGCATCACAATAAACGTGTCATGAAGGCACAGAAAGCCACTGCAATATGTAGACCTCCCAGCATCACAACAAACGTATCATGAAGACACAGAAAGCCACTGCAATATGCAGACCTCCCAGCATCACAATAAACGTGTCATGAAGGCACAGAAAGCCACTGCAGTATGTAAACCTCCCAGAATCACAATTAACGTGTCATGAAGGCAAAGAAAGCCACTGCAATATGCACACCTCCCAGCATCACAATAAACTTGTCATGAAGGCACAGGAAGACACTGCAATATGTAGACCACCCAGCATCACAATAAACGTGTCATAAAGGCACAGAAAGCCACTGCAATAGGTAGACCTCCCAGCATCACAATAAACGTGTCTTGAAGGCACAGGAAGCCACTGCAATATATAGACCTCCCAGCATCACAATAAAGGTGTCATGAAGGCACAGGAAACCACTGCAATATGCAGACCTCCCAGCATCACAATAAACGTGTCATGAAGGCACAGAAAGCCACTGCAATATGTAGACCTCCCAGCATCACAATAAACGTGTCATGAAGGCACAGAAAGCCACTGCAATATGCAGACCACGCAGCATCACACTTTTTGAAATAAAACATTCTTCACCACCTATGTTATTTTGTTGTATCCAACAGATCATATACATACAACATATATGAACTGAATATTAATATACACTAACTTGATATGGCAGCACTGATTTTGCATTGATTATAGTTTTTTAAATGGCAACAGACCAAGACAATAATTTAAAACTGGTACGTTGCCTCAGGGCAGCAACGTCCAATAAAGGTTAAGATGGTAATCATACCTTGATACAATAAAGTATATAAGCACGGTAAAACCAAACATTATTAATCTAGGTTAGGCGATGTCTAGGTGTAGATTGATCTAGGTTAGGCGATGTCTAGGTGTAGATTGATCTAGGTTAGGCGATGTCTAGGTGTAGATTGATCTAGGTTAGGCGATGTCTAGGTGTAGATTGATCTAGGTTAGGCGATGTCTAGGTGTAGATTGATCTAGGTTAGGCGATGTCTAGGTGTAGACTGATCTAGGTTAGGCGATGTCTAGGTGTAGACTGATCTAGGTTAGGCGATGTCTAGGTGTAGATTGATCTAGGTTAGGCGATGTCTAGGTGTAGACTGATCTAGGTTAGGCGATGTCTAGGTGTAGACTGATCTAGGTTAGGCGATGTCTAGGTGTAGACTGATCTAGGTTAGGCGATGTCTAGGTGTAGATTGATCTAGGTTAGGCGATGTCTAGGTGTAGACTGATCTAGGTTAGGCGATGTCTAGGTTTAGATTGATTTAGGTTAGGCGATGTCTAGGTGTAGATTGATCTAGGTTAGGCGATGTCTAGGTGTAGATTGATCTAGGTTAGGCGATGTCTAGGTGTAGATTGATCTAGGTTAGGCGATGTCTAGGTGTAGATTGATCTAGGTTAGGCGATGTCTAGGTGTAGACTGATCTAGGTTAGGCGATGTCTAGGTGTAGATTGATCTAGGTTAGGCGATGTCTAGGTGTAGATTGATCTAGGTTAGGCGATGTCTAGGTGTAGATTGATCTAGGTTATGCGATGTCTAGGTGTAGACTGATCTAGGTTAGGCGATGTCTAGGTGTAGACTGATCTATGTTAGGCGATGTCTAGGTGTAGATTGATCTACGTTAGGCGATGTCTAGGTGTAGACTGATCTAGGTTAGGCGATGTCTAGGTGTAGACTGATCTAGGTTAGGCGATGTCTAGGTGTAGACTGATCTAGGTTAGGCGATGTCTAGGTGTAGACTGATCTAGGTTAGGCGATGTCTAGGTGTAGACTGATCTAGGTTAGGCGATGTCTAGGTGTAGACTGATCTAGGTTAGGCGATGTTTAGGTGTAGATTGATCTAGGTTAGGCGATGTCTAGGTGTAGATTGATCTAGGTTAGGCGATGTCTAGGTGTAGACTGATCTAGGTTAGGCGATGTCTAGGTGTAGACTGATCTAGGTTAGGCGATGTCTAGGTGTAGACTGATCTAGGTTAGGCGATGTCTAGGTGTAGACTGATCTAGGTTAGGCGATGTCTAGGTGTAGACTGATCTAGGTTAGGCGATGTCTAGGTGTAGACTGATCTAGGTTAGGCGATGTCTAGGTGTAGACTGATCTAGGTTAGGCGATGTCTAGGTGTAGACTGATCTAGGTTAGGCGATGTCTAGGTGTAGACTGATCTAGGTTAGGCGATGTCTAGGTGTAGACTGATCTAGGTTAGGCGATGTCTAGGTGTAGACTGATCTAGGTTAGGCGATGTCTAGGTGTAGACTGATCTAGGATAGGCGATGTCTAGGTGTAGACTGATCTAGGTTAGGCTATGTCTAGGTGTAGACTGATCTAGGTTAGGCGATGTCTAGGTGTAGATTTATCTAGGTTAGGCGATGTCTAGGTGTAGACTGATCTAGGTTAGGCGATGTCTAGGTGTAGACTGATCTAGGTTAGGCGATGTCTAGGTGTAGACTGATCTAGGTTAGGCGAAGTCTAGGTGTAGACTGATCTAGGTTAGGCGATGTCTAGGTGTAGACTGATCTAGGTTAGGCGATGTCTAGGTGTAGACTGATCTAGGTTAGGCGATGTCTAGGTGTAGACTGATCTAGGTTAGGCGATGTCTAGGTGTAGACTGATCTAGGTTAGGCGATGTCTAGGTGTAGACTGATCTAGGTTAGGCGATTCCTAGGTGTAGATTGATCTAGGTTAGGCGATGTCTAGGTGTAGACTGATCTAGGTTAGGCGATGTCTAGGTGTAGACTGATCTAGGTTAGGCGATGTCTAGGTGTAGACTGATCTATGTTAGGCGATGTCTAGGTGTAGACTGATCTAGGTTAGGCGATGTCTAGGTGTAGACTGATCTAGGTTAGGCGATGTCTAGGTGTAGACTGATCTAGGTTAGGCGATGTCTAGGTGTAGACTGATCTAGGTTAGGCGATGTCTAGGTGTAGACTGATCTAGGTTAGGCGATGTCTAGGTGTAGACTGATCTAGGTTAGGCGATGTCTAGGTGTAGACTGATATAGGTTAGGCGATGTCTAGGTGTAGACTGATCTAGGTTAGGCGATGTCTAGGTGTAGACTGATATAGGTTAGGCGATATCTTGGTGTAGATTGATCTAGGTTAGGCGATGTCTAGGTGTAGACTGATCTAGGTTAGGCGATGTCTAGGTGTAGACTGATCTAGGTTAGGCGATGTCTAGGTGTAGATTGATCTAGATTAGGCGATGTCTAGGTGTAGATTGATCTAGATTAGGCGATGTCTAGGTGTAGATTGATCTAGGTTAGGCGATGTCTAGGTGTAGACTGATCTAGGTTAGGCGATGTCTAGGTGTAGACTGATCTAGGTTAGGCGATGTCTAGGTGTAGACTGATCTAGGTTAGGCGATGTCTAGGTGTAGACTGATCTAGGTTAGGCGATGTCTAGGTGTAGACTGATCTAGGTTAGGCGATGTCTAGGTGTAGATTGATCTAGGTTAGGCGATGTCTAGGTGTAGACTGATCTAGGTTAGGCGATGTCTAGGTGTAGACTGATCTAGGTTAGGCGATGTCTAGGTGTAGACTGATATAGGTTAGGCGATGTCTAGGAGTAGATTGATCTAGGTTAGGCGATGTCTAGGTTTAGACTGATATAGGTTAGGCGATGTCTATGTGTAGATTGATCTAGGTTAGGCAATGTCTAGGTGTAGACTGATATAGGTTAGGCGATGTCTAGGTTTAGATTGATCTAGGTTAGGCGATGTCTAGGTGTAGACTGATCTAGGTTAGGCGATGTCTGTGTGTAGACTGATCTAGGTTAGGCGATGTCTAGGTGTAGATTGATCTAGATTAGGCAATGTCTAGGTGTAGACTGATCTAGGTTAGGCGATGTCTAGGTGTAGACTGATCTAGGTTAGGCTATGTCTAGGTGTAGACTGATCTAGGTTAGGCGATGTCTAGGTGTAGATTTATCTAGGTTAGGCGATGTCTAGGTGTAGACTGATCTAGGTTAGGCGATGTCTAGGTGTAGACTGATCTAGGTTAGGCGATGTCTAGGTGTAGACTGATCTAGGTTAGGCGATGTCTAGGTGTAGACTGATCTAGGTTAGGCGATGTCTAGGTGTAGACTGATCTAGGTTAGGCGATGTCTAGGTGTAGACTGATCTAGGTTAGGCGATGTCTAGGTGTAGACTGATCTAGGTTAAACGATGTCTAGGTGTAGACTGATCTAGGTTAGGCGATGTCTAGGTGTAGACTGATCTAGGTTAGGCGATTCCTAGGTGTAGATTGATCTAGGTTAGGCGATGTCTAGGTGTAGACTGATCTAGGTTAGGCGATGTCTATGTGTAGACTGATCTAGGTTAGGCGATGTCTACGTGTAGATATATCTAGGTTAGGCGATGTCTAGGTGTAGACTGATCTAGGTTAGGCGATGTCTAGGTGTAGACTGATATAGGTTAGGCGATGTCTAGGTGTAGATTGATCTAGGTTAGGCGATGTCTAGGTGTAGACTGATCTAGGTTAGGCGATGTCTAGGTGTAGACTGATCTAGGTTAGGCGATGTCTAGGTGTAGATTGATCTAGATTAGGCGATGTCTAGGTGTAGATTGATCTAGATTAGGCGATGTCTAGGTGTAGATTGATCTAGGTTAGGCGATGTCTAGGTGTAGACTGATCTAGGTTAGGCGATGTATAGGTGTAGACTGATCTAGGTTAGGCGATGTCTAGGTGTAGACTGATCTAGGTTAGGCGATGTCTAGGTGTAGACTGATCTAGGTTAGGCGATGTCTAGGTGTAGACTGATCTAGGTTAGGCGATGTCTAGGTGTAGATTGATCTAGGTTAGGCGATGTCTAGGTGTAGACTGATCTAGGTTAGGCGATGTCTAGGTGTAGACTGATCTAGGTTAGGCGATGTCTAGGTGTAGACTGATATAGGTTAGGCGATGTCTAGGTGTAGATTGATCTAGGTTAGGCGATGTCTAGGTGTAGACTGATCTAGGTTAGGCGATGTCTAGGTGTAGACTGATCTAGGTTAGGCGATGTCTAGGTGTAGACTGATCTAGGTTAGGCGATGTCTAGGTGTAGACTGATCTAGGTTAGGCGATGTCTAGGTGTAGACTGATCTAGGTTAGGCGATGTCTAGGTGTAGACTGATCTAGGTTAGGCGATGTCTAGGTGTAGACTGATCTAGGTTAGGCGATGTCTAGGTGTAGACTGATCTAGGTTAGGCGATGTCTAGGTGTAGACTGATCTAGGTTAGGCGATGTCTAGGTGTAGACTGATCTAGGTTAGGCGATGTCTAGGTGTAGACTGATATAGGTTAGGCGATGTCTAGGTGTAGACTGATCTAGGTTAGGCGATGTCTAGGTGTAGACTGATATAGGTTAGGCGATGTCTTGGTGTAGATTGATCTAGGTTAGGCGATGTCTAGGTGTAGACTGATCTAGGTTAGGCGATGTCTAGGTGTAGACTGATCTAGGTTAGGCGATGTCTAGGTGTAGATTGATCTAGATTAGGCGATGTCTAGGTGTAGATTGATCTAGATTAGGCGATGTCTAGGTGTAGATTGATCTAGGTTAGGCGATGTCTAGGTGTAGACTGATCTAGGTTAGGCGATGTCTAGGTGTAGACTGATCTAGGTTAGGCGATGTCTAGGTGTAGACTGATCTAGGTTAGGCTATGTCTAGGTGTAGACTGATCTAGGTTAGGCGATGTCTAGGTGTAGATTTATCTAGGTTAGGCGATGTCTAGGTGTAGACTGATCTAGGTTAGGCGATGTCTAGGTGTAGACTGATCTAGGTTAGGCGATGTCTAGGTGTAGACTGATCTAGGTTAGGCGAAGTCTAGGTGTAGACTGATCTAGGTTAGGCGATGTCTAGGTGTAGACTGATCTAGGTTAGGCGATGTCTAGGTGTAGACTGATCTAGGTTAGGCGATGTCTAGGTGTAGACTGATCTAGGTTAGGCGATGTCTAGGTGTAGACTGATCTAGGTTAGGCGATGTCTAGGTGTAGACTGATCTAGGTTAGGCGATTCCTAGGTGTAGATTGATCTAGGTTAGGCGATGTCTAGGTGTAGACTGATCTAGGTTAGGCGATGTCTAGGTGTAGACTGATCTAGGTTAGGCGATGTCTAGGTGTAGACTGATCTAGGTTAGGCGATGTCTAGGTGTAGACTGATCTAGGTTAGGCGATGTCTAGGTGTAGACTGATCTAGGTTAGGCGATGTCTAGGTGTAGACTGATCTAGGTTAGGCGATGTCTAGGTGTAGACTGATCTAGGTTAGGCGATGTCTAGGTGTAGACTGATCTAGGTTAGGCGATGTCTAGGTGTAGACTGATATAGGTTAGGCGATGTCTAGGTGTAGACTGATCTAGGTTAGGCGATGTCTAGGTGTAGACTGATATAGGTTAGGCGATGTCTAGGTGTAGATTGATCTAGGTTAGGCGATGTCTAGGTGTAGACTGATCTAGGTTAGGCGATGTCTAGGTGTAGACTGATCTAGGTTAGGCGATGTCTAGGTGTAGATTGATCTAGATTAGGCGATGTCTAGGTGTAGATTGATCTAGATTAGGCGATGTCTAGGTGTAGATTGATCTAGGTTAGGCGATGTCTAGGTGTAGACTGATCTAGGTTAGGCGATGTCTAGGTGTAGACTGATCTAGGTTAGGCGATGTCTAGGTGTAGACTGATCTAGGTTAGGCGATGTCTAGGTGTAGACTGATCTAGGTTAGGCGATGTCTAGGTGTAGACTGATCTAGGTTAGGCGATGTCTAGGTGTAGATTGATCTAGGTTAGGCGATGTCTAGGTGTAGACTGATCTAGGTTAGGCGATGTCTAGGTGTAGACTGATCTAGGTTAGGCGATGTCTAGGTGTAGACTGATATAGGTTAGGCGATGTCTAGGTGTAGACTGATCTAGGTTAGGCGATGTCTAGGTGTAGACTGATATAGGTTAGGCGATGTCTATGTGTAGATTGATCTAGGTTAGGCAATGTCTAGGTGTAGACTGATATAGGTTAGGCGATGTCTAGGTTTAGATTGATCTAGGTTAGGCGATGTCTAGGTGTAGACTGATCTAGGTTAGGCGATGTCTGGGTGTAGACTGATCTAGGTTAGGCGATGTCTAGGTGTAGATTGATCTAGATTAGGCAATGTCTAGGTGTAGACTGATCTAGGTTAGGCGATGTCTAGGTGTAGACTGATCTAGGTTAGCCTATGTCTAGGTGTAGACTGATCTAGGTTAGGCGATGTCTAGGTTTAGATTTATCTAGGTTAGGCGATGTCTAGGTGTAGACTGATCTAGGTTAGGCGATGTCTAGGTGTAGACTGATCTAGGTTAGGCGATGTCTAGGTGTAGACTGATCTAGGTTAGGCGATGTCTAGGTGTAGACTAATCTAGGTTAGGCGATGTCTAGGTGTAGACTGATCTAGGTTAGGCGATGTCTAGGTGTAGACTGATCTAGGTTAGGCGATGTCTAGGTGTAGACTGATCTAGGTTAAACGATGTCTAGGTGTAGACTGATCTAGGTTAGGCGATGTCTAGGTGTAGACTGATCTAGGTTAGGCGATTCCTAGGTGTAGATTGATCTAGGTTAGGCGATGTCTAGGTGTAGACTGATCTAGGTTAGGCGATGTCTAGGTGTAGACTGATCTAGGTTAGGCGATGTCTAGGTGTAGATATATCTAGGTTAGGCGATGTCTAGGTGTAGACTGATCTAGGTTAGGCGATGTCTAGGTGTAGACTGATATAGGTTAGGCGATGTGTAGGTGTAGATTGATCTAGGTTAGGCGATGTCTAGGTGTAGACTGATCTAGGTTAGGCGATGTCTAGGTGTAGACTGATCTAGGTTAGGCGATGTCTAGGTGTAGATTGATCTAGATTAGGCGATGTCTAGGTGTAGATTGATCTAGATTAGGCAATGTCTAGGTGTAGATTGATCTAGGTTAGGCGATGTCTAGGTGTAGACTGATCTAGGTTAGGCGATGTATAGGTGTAGACTGATCTAGGTTAGGCGATGTCTAGGTGTAGACTGATCTAGGTTAGGCGATGTCTAGGTGTAGACTGATCTAGGTTAGGCGATGTCTAGGTGTAGACTGATCTAGGTTAGGCGATGTCTAGGTGTAGATTGATCTAGGTTAGGCGATGTCTAGGTGTAGACTGATCTAGGTTAGGCGATGTCTAGGTGTAGACTGATCTAGGTTAGGCGATGTCTAGGTGTAGACTGATATAGGTTAGGCGATGTCTAGGTGTAGATTGATCTAGGTTAGGCGATGTCTAGGTGTAGACTGATATAGGTTAGGCGATGTCTATGTGTAGATTGATCTAGGTTAGGCGATGTCTAGGTGTAGATTGATCTAGGTTAGGCGATGTCTAGGTGTAGACTGATCTAGGTTAGGCGATGTCTAGGTGTAGACTGATATAGGTTAGGCGATGTCTAGGTTTAGATTGATCTAGGTTAGGCGATGTCTAGGTGTAAACTGATCTAGGTTAGGCGATGTCTGGGTGTAGACTGATCTAGGTTAGGCGATGTCTAGGTGTAGATTGATCTAGATTAGGCGATGTCTAGGTGTAGATTGATCTAGGTTAGGCGATGTCTAGGTGTAGACTGATCTAGGTTAGGCGATGTCTGGGTGTAGATTGATCTAGGTTAGGCGATGTCTAGGTGTAGACTGATCTAGATTAGGCGATGTCTAGGTGTAGACTGGTCTAGGTTAGGCGATGTCTAGGTGTAGATTTATCTAGGTTAGGCGATGTCTAGGTGTAGACTGATATAGGTAAGGCGATGTCTAGGTGTAGACTGATCTAGGTTAGGCGATTCCTAGGTGTAGATTGATCTAGGTTAGGCGATGTCTAGGTGTAGACTGATCTAGGTTAGGCGATGTCTAGGTGTAGACTGATCTAGGTTAGGCGATGTCTAGGTGTAGATATATCTAGGTTAGGCGATGTCTAGGTGTAGACTGATCTAGGTTAGGCGATGTCTAGGTGTAGACTGATATAGGTTAGGCGATGTCTAGGTGTAGATTGATCTAGGTTAGGCGATGTCTAGGTGTAGACTGATCTAGGTTAGGCGATGTCTAGGTGTAGACTGATCTAGGTTAGGCGATGTATAAGTGTAGATTGATCTAGATTAGGCGATGTCTAGGTGTAGATTGATCTAGATTAGGCGATGTCTAGGTGTAGATTGATCTAGGTTAGGCGATGTCTAGGTGTAGACTGATCTAGGTTAGGCGATGTATAGGTGTAGACTGATCTAGGTTAGGCGATGTCTAGGTGTAGACTGATCTAGGATAGGCGATGTCTAGGTGTAGACTGATCTAGGTTAGGCGATGTCTAGGTGTAGACTGATCTAGGTTAGGCGATGTCTAGGTGTAGATTGATCTAGGTTAGGCGATGTCTAGGTGTAGACTGATCTAGGTTAGGCGATGTCTAGGTGTAGACTGATCTAGGTTAGGCGATGTCTAGGTGTAGACTGATATAGGTTAGGCGATGTCTAGGTGTAGATTGATCTAGGTTAGGCGATGTCTAGGTGTAGACTGATATAGGTTAGGCGATGTCTATGTGTAGATTGATCTAAGTTAGGCGATGTCTAGGTGTAGATTGATCTAGGTTAGGCGATGTCTAGGTGTAGACTGATCTAGGTTAGGCGATGTCTATGTGTAGACTGATATAGGTTAGGCGATGTCTAGGTTTAGATTGATCTAGGTTAGGCGATGTCTAGGTGTAGACTGATCTAGGTTAGGCGATGTCTGGGTGTAGACTAATCTAGGTTAGGCGATGTCTAGGTGTAGATTGATCTAGATTAGGCGATGTCTAGGTGTAGATTGATCTAGGTTAGGCGATGTCTAGGTGTAGACTGATCTAGGTTAGGCGATGTCTGGGTGTAGATTGATCTAGGTTAGGCGATGTCTAGGTGTAGACTGATCTAGATTAGGCGATGTCTAGGTGTAGACTGGTCTAGGTTAGGCGATGTCTAGGTGTAGATTTATCTAGGTTAGGCGATGTCTAGGTGTAGACTGATATAGGTTAGGCGATGTCTAGGTGTAGACTGATCTAGGTTAGGCGATGTCTAGGTGTAGACTGATCTAGGTTAGGCGATGTCTAGGTGTAGACTGATCTAGGTTAGGCGATGTCTAGGTGTAGACTGATCTAGGTTAGGCGATGTCTAGGTGTAGACTGATCTAGGTTAGGCGATGTCTAGGTGTAGACTGATCTAGGTTAGGCGATGTCTAGGTGTAGACTGATCTAGGTTAGGCGATGTCTAGGTGTAGATTGATCTAGGTTAGGCGATGTCTAGGTGTAGACTGATCTAGGTTAGGCGATGTCTAGGTTTAGATTGATTTAGGTTAGGCGATGTCTAGGTGTAGATTGATCTAGGTTAGGCGATGTCTAGGTGTAGATTGATCTAGGTTAGGCGATGTCTAGGTGTAGATTGATCTAGGTTAGGCGATGTCTAGGTGTAGATTGATCTAGGTTAGGCGATGTCTAGGTGTAGACTGATCTAGGTTAGGCGATGTCTAGGTGTAGATTGATCTAGGTTAGGCGATGTCTAGGTGTAGATTGATCTAGGTTAGGCGATGTCTAGGTGTAGATTGATCTAGGTTATGCGATGTCTAGGTGTAGACTGATCTAGGTTAGGCGATGTCTAGGTGTAGACTGATCTAGGTTAGGCGATGTCTAGGTGTAGATTGATCTAGGTTAGGCGATGTCTAGGTGTAGACTGATCTAGGTTAGGCGATGTCTAGGTGTAGACTGATCTAGGTTAGGCGATGTCTAGGTGTAGACTGATCTAGGTTAGGCGATGTCTAGGTGTAGACTGATCTAGGTTAGGCGATGTCTAGGTGTAGATTGATCTAGATTAGGCGATGTCTAGGTGTAGATTGATCTAGGTTAGGCGATGTCTAGGTGTAGACTGATCTAGGTTAGGCGATGTCTGGGTGTAGACTGATCTAGGTTAGGCGATGTCTAGGTGTAGATTGATCTAGATTAGGCGATGTCTAGGTGTAGACTGATCTAGGTTAGGCGATGTCTAGGTGTAGACTGATCTAGGTTAGGCTATGTCTAGGTGTAGACTGATCTAGGTTAGGCGATGTCTAGGTGTAGATTTATCTAGGTTAGGCGATGTCTAGGTGTAGACTGATCTAGGTTAGGCGATGTCTAGGTGTAGACTGATCTAGGTTAGGCGATGTCTAGGTGTAGACTGATCTAGGTTAGGCGATGTCTAGGTGTAGACTGATCTAGGTTAGGCGATGTCTAGGTGTAGACTGATCTAGGTTAGGCGATGTCTAGGTGTAGACTGATCTAGGTTAGGCGATGTCTAGGTGTAGACTGATCTAGGTTAGGCGATGTCTAGGTGTAGACTGATCTAGGTTAGGCGATGTCTAGGTGTAGACTGATCTAGGTTAGGCGATTCCTAGGTGTAGATTGATCTAGGTTAGGCGATGTCTAGGTGTAGACTGATCTAGGTTAGGCGATGTCTAGGTGTAGACTGATCTAGGTTAGGCGATGTCTAGGTGTAGATTGATCTAGGTTAGGCGATGTCTAGGTGTAGACTGATCTAGATTAGGCGATGTCTAGGTGTAGATTGATCTAGATTAGGCGATGTCTAGGTGTAGATTGATCTAGATTAGGCGATGTCTAGGTGTAGATTGATCTAGGTTAGGCGATGTCTAGGTGTAGATTGATCTAGGTTAGGCGATGTCTAGGTGTAGACTGATCTAGGTTATGCGATGTATAGGTGTAGACTGATCTAGGTTAGGCGATGTCTAGGTGTAGACTGATCTAGGTTAGGCGATGTCTAGGTGTAGACTGATCTAGGTTAGGCGATGTCTAGGTGTAGATTGATCTAGGTTAGGCGATGTCTAGGTGTAGACTGATCTAGGTTAGGCGATGTCTAGGTGTAGACTGATCTAGGTTAGGCGATGTCTAGGTGTAGACTGATATAGGTTAGGCGATGTCTAGGTGTAGATTGATCTAGGTTAGGCGATGTCTAGGTGTAGACTGATATAGGTTAGGCGATGTCTATGTGTAGATTGATCTAGGTTAGGCGATGTCTAGGTGTAGATTGATCTAGGTTAGGCGATGTCTAGGTGTAGACTGATCTAGGTTAGGCGATGTCTAGGTGTAGACTGATATAGGTTAGGCGATGTCTAGGTTTAGATTGATCTAGGTTAGGCGATGTCTAGGTGTAGACTGATCTAGGTTAGGCGATGTCTGGGTGTAGACTGATCTAGGTTAGGCGATGTCTAGGTTTAGATTGATCTAGATTAGGCGATGTCTTGGTGTAGATTGATCTAGGTTAGGCGATGTCTAGGTGTAGACTGATCTAGGTTAGGCGATGTCTGGGTGTAGATTGATCTAGGTTAGGCGATGTCTAGGTGTAGACTGATCTAGATTAGGCGATGTCTAGGTGTAGACTGGTCTAGGCTAGGCGATGTCTAGGTGTAGATTTATCTAGGTTAGGCGATGTCTAGGTGTAGACTGATATAGGTTAGGCGATGTCTAGGTGTAGACTGATCTAGGTTAGGCGATGTCTAGGTGTAGACTGATCTAGGTTAGGCGATGTCCAGGTGTAGACTGATCTAGGTTAGGCGATGTCTAGGTGTAGACTGATCTAGGTTAGGCGATGTCTAGGTGTAGACTGATCTAGGTTAGGCGATGTCTAGGTGTAGACTGATCTAGGTTAGGCGATGTCTAGGTGTAGATTGATCTAGGTTAGGCGATGTCTAGGTGTAGACTGATCTAGGTTAGGCGATGTCTAGGTTTAGATTGATTTAGGTTAGGCGATGTCTAGGTGTAGATTGATCTAGGTTAGGCGATGTCTAGGTGTAGATTGATCTAGGTTAGGCGATGTCTAGGTGTAGATTGATCTAGGTTAGGCGATGTCTAGGTGTAGATTGATCTAGGTTAGGCGATGTCTAGGTGTAGACTGATCTAGGTTAGGCGATGTCTAGGTGTAGATTGATCTAGGTTAGGCGATGTCTAGGTGTAGATTGATCTAGGTTAGGCGATGTCTAGGTGTAGATTGATCTAGGTTATGCGATGTCTAGGTGTAGACTGATCTAGGTTAGGCGATGTCTAGGTGTAGACTGATCTAGGTTAGGCGATGTCTAGGTGTATATTGATCTAGGTTAGGCGATGTCTAGGTGTAGACTGATCTAGGTTAGGCGATGTCTAGGTGTAGACTGATCTAGGTTAGGCGATGTCTAGGTGTAGACTGATCTAGGTTAGGCGATGTCTAGGTGTAGACTGATCTAGGTTAGGCGATGTCTAGGTGTAGACTGATCTAGGTTAGGCGATGTCTAGGTGTAGATTGATCTAGATTAGGCGATGTCTTGGTGTAGATTGATCTAGGTTAGGCGATGTCTAGGTGTAGACTGATCTAGGTTAGGCGATGTCTAGGTGTAGACTGATCTAGGTTAGGCGATGTCTAGGTGTAGACTGATCTAGGTTAGGCGATGTCTAGGTGTAGACTGATCTAGGTTAGGCGATGTCTAGGTGTAGACTGATCTAGGTTAGGCGATGTCTAGGTGTAGATTGATCTAGGTTAGGCGATTTCTAGGTGTAGACTGATCTAGGTTAGGCGATGTCTAGGTGTAGACTGATCTAGGTTAGGCGATGTCTAGGTGTAGACTGATATAGGTTAGGCGATGTCTAGGTGTAGATTGATCTAGGTTAAGCGATGTCTAGGTGTAGACTGATATAGGTTAGGCGATGTCTATGTGTAGATTGATCTAGGTTAGGCGATGTCTAGGTGTAGATTGATCTAGGTTAGGCGATGTCTAGGTGTAGACTGATCTAGGTTAGGCGATGTCTAGGTGTAGACTGATCTAGGTTAGGCGATGTCTAGGTGTAGACTGATCTAGGTTAGGCGATGTCTAGGTGTAGACTGATATAGGTTAGGCGATGTCTAGGTGTAGATTGATCTAGGTTAAGCGATGACTAGGTGTAGACTGATATAGGTTAGGCGATGTCTATGTGTAGATTGATCTAGGTTAGGCGATGTCTAGGTGTAGATTGATCTAGGTTAGGCGATGTCTAGGTGTAGACTGATCTAGGTTAGGCGATGTCTAGATGTAGACTGATATAGGTTAGGCGATGTCTAGGTTTAGATTGATCTAGGTTAGGCGATGTCTAGGTTTAGATTGATCTAGGTTAGGCGATGTCTAGGTGTAGACTTATCTAGGTTAGGCGATGTCTGGGTGTAGACTGATCTAGGTTAGGCGATGTCTAGGTGTAGATTGATCTAGATTAGGCGATGTCTAGGTGTAGACTGATCTAGGTTAGGCGATGTCTAGGTGTAGACTGATCTAGGTTAGGCTATGTCTAGGTGTAGACTGATCTAGGTTAGGCGATGTCTAGGTGTAGATTTATCTAGGTTAGGCGATGTCTAGGTGTAGACTGATCTAGGTTAGGCGATGTCTAGGTGTAGACTGATCTAGGTTAGGCGATGTCTAGGTGTAGACTGATCTAGGTTAGGCGATGTCTAGGTGTAGACTGATCTAGGTTAGGCGATTTCTAGGTGTAGACTGATCTAGGTTAGGCGATGTCTAAGTGTAGACTGATCTAGGTTAGGCGATGTCTAGGTGTAGACTGATCTAGGTTAGGCGATGTCTAGGTGTAGACTGATCTAGGTTAGGCGATGTCTAGGTGTAGACTGATATAGGTTAGGCGATGTCTATGTGTAGATTGATCTAGGTTAGGCGATGTCTAGGTGTAGATTGATCTAGGTTAGGCGATGTCTAGGTGTAGACTGATCTAGGTTAGGCGATGTCTAGGTGTAGACTGATATAGGTTAGGCGATGTCTAGGTTTAGATTGATCTAGGTTAGGCGATGTCTAGGTGTAGACTGATCTAGGTTAGGCGATGTCTGGGTGTAGACTGATCTAGGTTAGGCGATGTCTAGGTTTAGATTGATCTAGATTAGGCGATGTCTTGGTGTAGATTGATCTAGGTTAGGCGATGTCTAGGTGTAGACTGATCTAGGTTAGGCGATGTCTGGGTGTAGATTGATCTAGGTTAGGCGATGTCTAGGTGTAGACTGATCTAGATTAGGCGATGTCTAGGTGTAGACTGGTCTAGGTTAGGCGATGTCTAGGTGTAGATTTATCTAGGTTAGGCGATGTCTAGGTGTAGACTGATATAGGTTAGGCGATGTCTAGGTGTAGACTGATCTAGGTTAGGCGATGTCTAGGTGTAGACTGATCTAGGTTAGGCGATGTCCAGGTGTAGACTGATCTAGGTTAGGCGATGTCTAGGTGTAGACTGATCTAGGTTAGGCGATGTCTAGGTGTAGACTGATCTAGGTTAGGCGATGTCTAGGTGTAGACTGATCTAGGTTAGGCGATGTCTAGGTGTAGATTGATCTAGGTTAGGCGATGTCTAGGTGTAGACTGATCTAGGTTAGGCGATGTCTAGGTTTAGATTGATTTAGGTTAGGCGATGTCTAGGTGTAGATTGATCTAGGTTAGGCGATGTCTAGGTGTAGATTGATCTAGGTTAGGCGATGTCTAGGTGTAGATTGATCTAGGTTAGGCGATGTCTAGGTGTAGATTGATCTAGGTTAGGCGATGTCTAGGTGTAGACTGATCTAGGTTAGGCGATGTCTAGGTGTAGATTGATCTAGGTTAGGCGATGTCTAGGTGTAGATTGATCTAGGTTAGGCGATGTCTAGGTGTAGATTGATCTAGGTTATGCGATGTCTAGGTGTAGACTGATCTAGGTTAGGCGATGTCTAGGTGTAGACTGATCTAGGTTAGGCGATGTCTAGGTGTATATTGATCTAGGTTAGGCGATGTCTAGGTGTAGACTGATCTAGGTTAGGCGATGTCTAGGTGTAGACTGATCTAGGTTAGGCGATGTCTAGGTGTAGACTGATCTAGGTTAGGCGATGTCTAGGTGTAGACTGATCTAGGTTAGGCGATGTCTAGGTGTAGACTGATCTAGGTTAGGCGATGTCTAGGTGTAGATTGATCTAGATTAGGCGATGTCTTGGTGTAGATTGATCTAGGTTAGGCGATGTCTAGGTGTAGACTGATCTAGGTTAGGCGATGTCTAGGTGTAGACTGATCTAGGTTAGGCGATGTCTAGGTGTAGACTGATCTAGGTTAGGCGATGTCTAGGTGTAGACTGATCTAGGTTAGGCGATGTCTAGGTGTAGACTGATCTAGGTTAGGCGATGTCTAGGTGTAGATTGATCTAGGTTAGGCGATTTCTAGGTGTAGACTGATCTAGGTTAGGCGATGTCTAGGTGTAGACTGATCTAGGTTAGGCGATGTCTAGGTGTAGACTGATATAGGTTAGGCGATGTCTAGGTGTAGATTGATCTAGGTTAAGCGATGTCTAGGTGTAGACTGATATAGGTTAGGCGATGTCTATGTGTAGATTGATCTAGGTTAGGCGATGTCTAGGTGTAGATTGATCTAGGTTAGGCGATGTCTAGGTGTAGACTGATCTAGGTTAGGCGATGTCTAGGTGTAGACTGATCTAGGTTAGGCGATGTCTAGGTGTAGACTGATCTAGGTTAGGCGATGTCTAGGTGTAGACTGATATAGGTTAGGCGATGTCTAGGTGTAGATTGATCTAGGTTAAGCGATGACTAGGTGTAGACTGATATAGGTTAGGCGATGTCTATGTGTAGATTGATCTAGGTTAGGCGATGTCTAGGTGTAGATTGATCTAGGTTAGGCGATGTCTAGGTGTAGACTGATCTAGGTTAGGCGATGTCTAGGTGTAGACTGATCTAGGTTAGGCGATGTCCAGGTGTAGACTGATCTAGGTTAGGCGATGTCTAGGTGTAGACTGATCTAGGTTAGGCGATGTCTAGGTGTAGACTGATCTAGGTTAGGCGATGTCTAGGTGTAGACTGATCTAGGTTAGGCGATGTCTAGGTGTAGATTGATCTAGGTTAGGCGATGTCTAGGTGTAGACTGATCTAGGTTAGGCGATGTCTAGGTTTAGATTGATTTAGGTTAGGCGATGTCTAGGTGTAGATTGATCTAGGTTAGGCGATGTCTAGGTGTAGATTGATCTAGGTTAGGCGATGTCTAGGTGTAGATTGATCTAGGTTAGGCGATGTCTAGGTGTAGATTGATCTAGGTTAGGCGATGTCTAGGTGTAGACTGATCTAGGTTAGGCGATGTCTAGGTGTAGATTGATCTAGGTTAGGCGATGTCTAGGTGTAGATTGATCTAGGTTAGGCGATGTCTAGGTGTAGATTGATCTAGGTTATGCGATGTCTAGGTGTAGACTGATCTAGGTTAGGCGATGTCTAGGTGTAGACTGATCTAGGTTAGGCGATGTCTAGGTGTATATTGATCTAGGTTAGGCGATGTCTAGGTGTAGACTGATCTAGGTTAGGCGATGTCTAGGTGTAGACTGATCTAGGTTAGGCGATGTCTAGGTGTAGACTGATCTAGGTTAGGCGATGTCTAGGTGTAGACTGATCTAGGTTAGGCGATGTCTAGGTGTAGACTGATCTAGGTTAGGCGATGTCTAGGTGTAGATTGATCTAGATTAGGCGATGTCTTGGTGTAGATTGATCTAGGTTAGGCGATGTCTAGGTGTAGACTGATCTAGGTTAGGCGATGTCTAGGTGTAGACTGATCTAGGTTAGGCGATGTCTAGGTGTAGACTGATCTAGGTTAGGCGATGTCTAGGTGTAGACTGATCTAGGTTAGGCGATGTCTAGGTGTAGACTGATCTAGGTTAGGCGATGTCTAGGTGTAGATTGATCTAGGTTAGGCGATTTCTAGGTGTAGACTGATCTAGGTTAGGCGATGTCTAGGTGTAGACTGATCTAGGTTAGGCGATGTCTAGGTGTAGACTGATATAGGTTAGGCGATGTCTAGGTGTAGATTGATCTAGGTTAAGCGATGTCTAGGTGTAGACTGATATAGGTTAGGCGATGTCTATGTGTAGATTGATCTAGGTTAGGCGATGTCTAGGTGTAGATTGATCTAGGTTAGGCGATGTCTAGGTGTAGACTGATCTAGGTTAGGCGATGTCTAGGTGTAGACTGATCTAGGTTAGGCGATGTCTAGGTGTAGACTGATCTAGGTTAGGCGATGTCTAGGTGTAGACTGATATAGGTTAGGCGATGTCTAGGTGTAGATTGATCTAGGTTAAGCGATGACTAGGTGTAGACTGATATAGGTTAGGCGATGTCTATGTGTAGATTGATCTAGGTTAGGCGATGTCTAGGTGTAGATTGATCTAGGTTAGGCGATGTCTAGGTGTAGACTGATCTAGGTTAGGCGATGTCTAGGTGTAGACTGATATAGGTTAGGCGATGTCTAGGTTTAGATTGATCTAGGTTAGGCGATGTCTAGGTTTAGATTGATCTAGGTTAGGCGATGTCTAGGTGTAGACTTATCTAGGTTAGGCGATGTCTGGGTGTAGACTGATCTAGGTTAGGCGATGTCTAGGTGTAGATTGATCTAGATTAGGCGATGTCTAGGTGTAGACTGATCTAGGTTAGGCGATGTCTAGGTGTAGACTGATCTAGGTTAGGCTATGTCTAGGTGTAGACTGATCTAGGTTAGGCGATGTCTAGGTGTAGATTTATCTAGGTTAGGCGATGTCTAGGTGTAGACTGATCTAGGTTAGGCGATGTCTAGGTGTAGACTGATCTAGGTTAGGCGATGTCTAGGTGTAGACTGATCTAGGTTAGGCGATGTCTAGGTGTAGACTGATCTAGGTTAGGCGATTTCTAGGTGTAGACTGATCTAAGTTAGGCGATGTCTAAGTGTAGACTGATCTAGGTTAGGCGATGTCTAGGTGTAGACTGATCTAGGTTAGGCGATGTCTAGGTGTAGACTGATCTAGGTTAGGCGATGTCTAGGTGTAGACTGATCTAGGTTAGGCGATTCCTAGGTGTAGATTGATCTAGGTTAGGCGATGTCTAGGTGTAGACTGATCTAGGTTAGGCGATGTCTAGGTGTAGACTGATCTAGGTTAGGCGATGTCTAGGTGTAGATTGATCTAGGTTAGGCGATGTCTAGGTGTAGACTGATCTAGATTAGGCGATGTCTAGGTGTAGATTGATCTAGATTAGGCGATGTCTAGGTGTAGATTGATCTAGATTAGGCGATGTCTAGGTGTAGATTGATCTAGGTTAGGCGATGTCTAGGTGTAGATTGATCTAGGTTAGGCGATGTCTAGGTGTAGACTGATCTAGGTTATGCGATGTATAGGTGTAGACTGATCTAGGTTAGGCGATGTCTAGGTGTAGACTGATCTAGGTTAGGCGATGTCTAGGTGTAGACTGATCTAGGTTAGGCGATGTCTAGGTGTAGATTGATCTAGGTTAGGCGATGTCTAGGTGTAGACTGATCTAGGTTAGGCGATGTCTAGGTGTAGACTGATCTAGGTTAGGCGATGTCTAGGTGTAGACTGATATAGGTTAGGCGATGTCTAGGTGTAGATTGATCTAGGTTAGGCGATGTCTAGGTGTAGACTGATATAGGTTAGGCGATGTCTATGTGTAGATTGATCTAGGTTAGGCGATGTCTAGGTGTAGATTGATCTAGGTTAGGCGATGTCTAGGTGTAGACTGATCTAGGTTAGGCGATGTCTAGGTGTAGACTGATATAGGTTAGGCGATGTCTAGGTTTAGATTGATCTAGGTTAGGCGATGTCTAGGTGTAGACTGATCTAGGTTAGGCGATGTCTGGGTGTAGACTGATCTAGGTTAGGCGATGTCTAGGTTTAGATTGATCTAGATTAGGCGATGTCTTGGTGTAGATTGATCTAGGTTAGGCGATGTCTAGGTGTAGACTGATCTAGGTTAGGCGATGTCTGGGTGTAGATTGATCTAGGTTAGGCGATGTCTAGGTGTAGACTGATCTAGATTAGGCGATGTCTAGGTGTAGACTGGTCTAGGTTAGGCGATGTCTAGGTGTAGATTTATCTAGGTTAGGCGATGTCTAGGTGTAGACTGATATAGGTTAGGCGATGTCTAGGTGTAGACTGATCTAGGTTAGGCGATGTCTAGGTGTAGACTGATCTAGGTTAGGCGATGTCTAGGTGTAGACTGATCTAGGTTAGGCGATGTCTAGGTGTAGACTGATCTAGGTTAGGCGATGTCTAGGTGTAGACTGATCTAGGTTAGGCGATGTCTAGGTGTAGACTGATCTAGGTTAGGCGATGTCTAGGTGTAGACTGATCTAGGTTAGGCGATGTCTAGGTGTAGACTGATCTAGGTTAGGCGATGTCTAGGTGTAGATTGATCTAGGTTAGGCGATGTCTAGGTGTAGACTGATCTAGGTTAGGCGATGTCTAGGTTTAGATTGATTTAGGTTAGGCGATGTCTAGGTGTAGATTGATCTAGGTTAGGCGATGTCTAGGTGTAGATTGATCTAGGTTAGGCGATGTCTAGGTGTAGATTGATCTAGGTTAGGCGATGTCTAGGTGTAGATTGATCTAGGTTAGGCGATGTCTAGGTGTAGACTGATCTAGGTTAGGCGATGTCTAGGTGTAGATTGATCTAGGTTAGGCGATGTCTAGGTGTAGATTGATCTAGGTTAGGCGATGTCTAGGTGTAGATTGATCTAGGTTATGCGATGTCTAGGTGTAGACTGATCTAGGTTAGGCGATGTCTAGGTGTAGACTGATCTAGGTTAGGCGATGTCTAGGTGTAGATTGATCTAGGTTAGGCGATGTCTAGGTGTAGACTGATCTAGGTTAGGCGATGTCTAGGTGTAGACTGATCTAGGTTAGGCGATGTCTAGGTGTAGACTGATCTAGGTTAGGCGATGTCTAGGTGTAGACTGATCTAGGTTAGGCGATGTCTAGGTGTAGACTGATCTAGGTTAGGCGATGTCTAGGTGTAGATTGATCTAGATTAGGCGATGTCTTGGTGTAGATTGATCTAGGTTAGGCGATGTCTAGGTGTAGACTGATCTAGGTTAGGCGATGTCTAGGTGTAGACTGATCTAGGTTAGGCGATGTCTAGGTGTAGACTGATCTAGGTTAGGCGATGCCTAGGTGTAGACTGATCTAGGTTAGGCGATGTCTAGGTGTAGACTGATCTAGGTTAGGCGATGTCTAGGTGTAGATTGATCTAGGTTAGGCGATTTCTAGGTGTAGACTGATCTAGGTTAGGCGATGTCTAGGTGTAGACTGATCTAGGTTAGGCGATGTCTAGGTGTAGACTGATATAGGTTAGGCGATGTCTAGGTGTAGATTGATCTAGGTTAAGCGATGTCTAGGTGTAGACTGATATAGGTTAGGCGATGTCTATGTGTAGATTGATCTAGGTTAGGCGATGTCTAGGTGTAGATTGATCTAGGTTAGGCGATGTCTAGGTGTAGACTGATCTAGGTTAGGCGATGTCTAGGTGTAGACTGATCTAGGTTAGGCGATGTCTAGGTGTAGACTGATCTAGGTTAGGCGATGTCTAGGTGTAGATTGATCTAGATTAGGCGATGTCTTGGTGTAGATTGGTCTAGGTTAGGCGATGTCTAGGTGTAGACTGATCTAGGTTAGGCGATGTCTTGGTGTAGACTGATCTAGGTTAGGCGATGTCTAGGTGTAGACTGATCTAGGTTAGGCGATGTCTAGGTGTAGACTGATATAGGTTAGGCGATGTCTAGGTGTAGACTGATCTAGGTTAGGCGATGTCTAGGTGTAGATTGATCTAGGTTAGGCGATTTCTAGGTGTAGCCTGATCTAGGTTAGGCGATGTCTAGGTGTAGACTGATCTAGGTTAGGCGATGTCTAGGTGTAGACTGATATAGGTTAGGCGATGTCTAGGTGTAGATTGATCTAGGTTAAGCGATGTCTAGGTGTAGACTGATATAGGTTAGGCGATGTCTATGTGTAGATTGATCTAGGTTAGGCGATGTCTAGGTGTAGATTGATCTAGGTTAGGCGATGTCTAGGTGTAGACTGATCTAGGTTAGGCGATGTCTAGGTGTAGACTGATCTAGGTTAGGCGATGTCTAGGTGTAGACTGATCTAGGTTAGGCGATGTCTAGGTGTAGACTGATATAGGTTAGGCGATGTCTAGGTGTAGATTGATCTAGGTTAAGCGATGACTAGGTGTAGACTGATATAGGTTAGGCGATGTCTAGGTGTAGATTGATCTAGGTTAGGCGATGTCTAGGTGTAGATTGATATAGGTTAGGCGATGTCTAGGTTTAGATTGATCTAGGTTAGGCGATGTCTAGGTGTAGACTGATATAGGTTAGGCGATGTCTAGGTTTAGATTGATCTAGGTTAGGCGATGTCTAGGTGTAGACTGATCTAGGTTAGGCGATGTCTGGGTGTAGACTGATCTAGGTTAGGCGATGTCTAGGTTTAGATTGATCTAGATTAGGCGATGTCTAGGTGTAGATTGATCTAGGTTAGGCGATGTCTAGGTGTAGACTGATCTAGGTTAGGCGATGTCTAGGTGTAGACTGATCTAGGTTAGGCGATGTCTAGGTGTAGACTGATCTAGGTTAGGCGATGTCTAGGTGTAGATTGATCTAGGTTAGGCGATTTCTAGGTGTAGACTGATCTAGGTTAGGCGATGTCTAGGTGTAGACTGATCTAGGTTAGGCGATGTCTAGGTGTAGACTGATATAGGTTAGGCGATGTCTAGGTGTAGATTGATCTAGGTTAAGCGATGTCTAGGTGTAGACTGATATAGGTTAGGCGATGTCTATGTGTAGATTGATCTAGGTTAGGCGATGTCTAGGTGTAGATTGATCTAGGTTAGGCGATGTCTAGGTGTAGACTGATCTAGGTTAGGCGATGTCTAGGTGTAGACTGATCTAGGTTAGGCGATGTCTAGGTGTAGACTGATCTAGGTTAGGCGATGTCTAGGTGTAGACTGATATAGGTTAGGCGATGTCTAGGTGTAGATTGATCTAGGTTAAGCGATGACTAGGTGTAGACTGATATAGGTTAGGCGATGTCTATGTGTAGATTGATCTAGGTTAGGCGATGTCTAGGTGTAGATTGATCTAGGTTAGGCGATGTCTAGGTGTAGACTGATCTAGGTTAGGCGATGTCTAGGTGTAGACTGATATAGGTTAGGCGATGTCTAGGTTTAGATTGATCTAGGTTAGGCGATGTCTAGGTTTAGATTGATCTAGGTTAGGCGATGTCTAGGTGTAGACTTATCTAGGTTAGGCGATGTCTGGGTGTAGACTGATCTAGGTTAGGCGATGTCTAGGTGTAGATTGATCTAGATTAGGCGATGTCTAGGTGTAGACTGATCTAGGTTAGGCGATGTCTAGGTGTAGACTGATCTAGGTTAGGCTATGTCTAGGTGTAGACTGATCTAGGTTAGGCGATGTCTAGGTGTAGATTTATCTAGGTTAGGCGATGTCTAGGTGTAGACTGATCTAGGTTAGGCGATGTCTAGGTGTAGACTGATCTAGGTTAGGCGATGTCTAGGTGTAGACTGATCTAGGTTAGGCGATGTCTAGGTGTAGACTGATCTAGGTTAGGCGATTTCTAGGTGTAGACTGATCTAGGTTAGGCGATGTCTAGGTGTAGACTGATCTAGGTTAGGCGATGTCTAGGTGTAGACTGATCTAGGTTAGGCGATGTCTAGGTGTAGACTGATCTAGGTTAGGCGATGTCTAGGTGTAGACTGATCTAGGTTAGGCGATTCCTAGGTGTAGATTGATCTAGGTTAGGCGATGTCTAGGTGTAGACTGATCTAGGTTAGGCGATGTCTAGGTGTAGACTGATCTAGGTTAGGCGATGTCTAGGTGTAGATTGATCTAGGTTAGGCGATGTCTAGGTGTAGACTGATCTAGATTAGGCGATGTCTAGGTGTAGATTGATCTAGATTAGGCGATGTCTAGGTGTAGATTGATCTAGATTAGGCGATGTCTAGGTGTAGATTGATCTAGATTAGGCGATGTCTAGGTGTAGATTGATCTAGGTTAGGCGATGTCTAGGTGTAGACTGATCTAGGTTATGCGATGTATAGGTGTAGACTGATCTAGGTTAGGCGATGTCTAGGTGTAGATTGATCTAGGTTAGGCGATGTCTAGGTGTAGACTGATCTAGGTTATGCGATGTATAGGTGTAGACTGATCTAGGTTAGGCGATGTCTAGGTGTAGACTGATCTAGGTTAGGCGATGTCTAGGTGTAGACTGATCTAGGTTAGGCGATGTCTAGGTGTAGATTGATCTAGGTTAGGCGATGTCTAGGTGTAGACTGATCTAGGTTAGGCGATGTCTAGGTGTAGACTGATCTAGGTTAGGCGATGTCTAGGTGTAGACTGATATAGGTTAGGCGATGTCTAGGTGTAGATTGATCTAGGTTAGGCGATGTCTAGGTGTAGACTGATATAGGTTAGGCGATGTCTATGTGTAGATTGATCTAGGTTAGGCGATGTCTAAGTGTAGATTGATCTAGGTTAGGCGATGTCTAGGTGTAGACTGATCTAGGTTTGGCGATGTCTAGGTGTAGACTGATATAGGTTAGGCGATGTCTAGGTTTAGATTGATCTAGGTTAGGCGATGTCTAGGTGTAGACTGATCTAGGTTAGGCGATGTCTGGGTGTAGACTGATCTAGGTTAGGCGATGTCTAGGTTTAGATTGATCTAGATTAGGCGATGTCTAGGTGTAGATTGATCTAGGTTAGGCGATGTCTAGGTGTAGACTGATCTAGGTTAGGCGATGTCTGGGTGTAGATTGATCTAGGTTAGGCGATGTCTAGGTGTAGACTGATCTAGATTAGGCGATGTCTAGGTGTAGACTGGTCTAGGTTAGGCGATGTCTGGGTGTAGATTGATCTAGGTTAGGCGATGTCTAGGTTTAGATTGATCTAGGTTAGGCGATGTCTAGGTTTAGATTGATCTAGGTTAGGCGATGTCTAGGTGTAGACTTATCTAGGTTAGGCGATGTCTGGGTGTAGACTGATCTAGGTTAGGCGATGTCTAGGTGTAGATTGATCTAGATTAGGCGATGTCTAGGTGTAGACTGATCTAGGTTAGGCGATGTCTAGGTGTAGACTGATCTAGGTTAGGCTATGTCTAGGTGTAGACTGATCTAGGTTAGGCGATGTCTAGGTGTAGATTTATCTAGGTTAGGCGATGTCTAGGTGTAGACTGATCTAGGTTAGGCGATGTCTAGGTGTAGACTGATCTAGGTTAGGCGATGTCTAGGTGTAGATTTATCTAGGTTAGGCGATGTCTAGGTGTAGACTGATCTAGGTTAGGCGATTTCTAGGTGTAGACTGATCTAGGTTAGGCGATGTCTAGGTGTAGACTGATCTAGGTTAGGCGATGTCTAGGTGTAGACTGATCTAGGTTAGGCGATGTCTAGGTGTAGACTGATCTAGGTTAGGCGATGTCTAGGTGTAGACTGATCTAGGTTAGGCGATTCCTAGGTGTAGATTGATCTAGGTTAGGCGATGTCTAGGTGTAGACTGATCTAGGTTAGGCGATGTCTAGGTGTAGACTGATCTAGGTTAGGCGATGTCTAGGTGTAGATTGATCTAGGTTAGGCGATGTCTAGGTGTAGACTGATCTAGATTAGGCGATGTCTAGGTGTAGACTGATCTAGATTAGGCGATGTCTAGGTGTAGATTGATCTAGATTAGGCGATGTCTAGGTGTAGATTGATCTAGGTTAGGCGATGTCTAGGTGTAGATTGATCTAGGTTAGGCGATGTCTAGGTGTAGACTGATCTAGGTTATGCGATGTATAGGTGTAGACTGATCTAGGTTAGGCGATGTCTAGGTGTAGACTGATCTAGGTTAGGCGATGTCTAGGTGTAGACTGATCTAGGTTAGGCGATGTCTAGGTGTAGATTGATCTAGGTTAGGCGATGTCTAGGTGTAGACTGATCTAGGTTAGGCGACGTCTAGGTGTAGACTGATCTAGGTTAGGCGATGTCTAGGTGTAGACTGATATAGGTTAGGCGATGTCTAGGTGTAGATTGATCTAGGTTAGGCGACGTCTAGGTGTAGACTGATATAGGTTAGGCGATGTCTATGTGTAGATTGATCTAGGTTAGGCGATGTCTAAGTGTAGATTGATCTAGGTTAGGCGATGTCTAGGTGTAGACTGATCTAGGTTTGGCGATGTCTAGGTGTAGACTGATATAGGTTAGGCGATGTCTAGGTTTAGATTGATCTAGGTTAGGCGATGTCTAGGTGTAGACTGATCTAGGTTAGGCGATGTCTGGGTGTAGACTGATCTAGGTTAGGCGATGTCTAGGTTTAGATTGATCTAGATTAGGCGATGTCTAGGTGTAGACTGATCTAGGTTAGGCGATGTCTGGGTGTAGACTGATCTAGGTTAGGCGATGTCTAGGTTTAGATTGATCTAGATTAGGCGATGTCTAGGTGTAGATTGATCTAGGTTAGGCGATGTCTAGGTGTAGACTGATCTAGGTTAGGCGATGTCTGGGTGTAGATTGATCTAGGTTAGGCGATGTCTAGGTGTAGACTGATCTAGATTAGGCGATGTCTAGGTGTAGACTGATCTAGGTTAGGCGATGTCTAGGTGTAGACTGATCTAGGTTAGGCGATGTCTAGGTGTAGACTGATCTAGGTTAGGCGATGTCTAGGTGTAGACTGATCTAGGTTAGGCGATGTCTAGGTGTAGACTGATCTAGGTTAGGCGATGTCTAGGTGTAGACTGATCTAGATTAGGCGATGTCTAGGTGTAGATTGATCTAGGTTAGGCGATGTCTAGGTGTAGACTGATCTAGGTTAGGCGATGTCTAGGTGTAGACTGATCTAGATTAGGCGATGTCTAGGTGTAGATTGATCTAGGTTAGGCGATGTCTAGGTGTAGACTGATCTAGGTTAGGCGATGTCTAGGTGTAGACTGATCTAGGTTAGGCGATGTCTAGGTGTAGACTGATCTAGGTTAGGCGATGTCTAGGTCTAGACTGATCTAGGTTAGGCGATGTCTAGGTGTAGACTGATCTAGGTTAGGCGATGTCTAGGTGTAGATTGATCTAGGTTAGGCGATGTCTAGGTGTAGACTGATCTAGGTTAGGCGATGTCTGGGTGTAGATTGATCTAGGTTAGGCGATGTCTAGGTGTAGACTGATCTAGATTAGGCGATGTCTAGGTGTAGACTGGTCTAGGTTAGGCGATGTCTAGGTGTAGATTTATCTAGGTTAGGCGATGTCTAGGTGTAGACTGATATAGGTTAGGCGATGTCTAGGTGTAGACTGATCTAGGTTAGGCGATGTCTAGGTGTAGACTGATCTAGGTTAGGCGATGTCTAGGTGTAGACTGATCTAGGTTAGGCGATGTCTAGGTGTAGACTGATCTAGGTTAGGCGATGTCTAGGTGTAGATTGATCTAGGTTAGGCGATGTCTAGGTGTAGACTGATCTAGGTTAGGCGATGTCTAGGTGTAGACTGATATAGGTTAGGCGATGTCTAGGTTTAGATTGATCTAGGTTAGGCGATGTCTAGGTTTAGATTGATCTAGGTTAGGCGATGTCTAGGTGTAGACTTATCTAGGTTAGGCGATGTCTGGGTGTAGACTGATCTAGGTTAGGCGATGTCTAGGTGTAGATTGATCTAGATTAGGCGATGTCTAGGTGTAGACTGATCTAGGTTAGGCGATGTCTAGGTGTAGACTGATCTAGGTTAGGCTATGTCTAGGTGTAGACTGATCTAGGTTAGGCGATGTCTAGGTGTAGATTTATCTAGGTTAGGCGATGTCTAGGTGTAGACTGATCTAGGTTAGGCGATGTCTAGGTGTAGACTGATCTAGGTTAGGCGATGTCTAGGTGTAGACTGATCTAGGTTAGGCGATGTCTAGGTGTAGACTGATCTAGGTTAGGCGATTTCTAGGTGTAGACTGATCTAGGTTAGGCGATGTCTAGGTGTAGACTGATCTAGGTTAGGCGATGTCTAGGTGTAGACTGATCTAGGTTAGGCGATGTCTAGGTGTAGACTGATCTAGGTTAGGCGATGTCTAGGTGTAGACTGATCTAGGTTAGGCGATTCCTAGGTGTAGATTGATCTAGGTTAGGCGATGTCTAGGTGTAGACTGATCTAGGTTAGGCGATGTCTAGGTGTAGACTGATCTAGGTTAGGCGATGTCTAGGTGTAGATTGATCTAGGTTAGGCGATGTCTAGGTGTAGACTGATCTAGATTAGGCGATGTCTAGGTGTAGATTGATCTAGATTAGGCGATGTCTAGGTGTAGATTGATCTAGATTAGGCGATGTCTAGGTGTAGATTGATCTAGGTTAGGCGATGTCTAGGTGTAGATTGATCTAGGTTAGGCGATGTCTAGGTGTAGACTGATCTAGGTTATGCGATGTATAGGTGTAGACTGATCTAGGTTAGGCGATGTCTAGGTGTAGACTGATCTAGGTTAGGCGATGTCTAGGTGTAGACTGATCTAGGTTAGGCGATGTCTAGGTGTAGATTGATCTAGGTTAGGCGATGTCTAGGTGTAGACTGATCTAGGTTAGGCGACGTCTAGGTGTAGACTGATCTAGGTTAGGCGATGTCTAGGTGTAGACTGATATAGGTTAGGCGATGTCTAGGTGTAGATTGATCTAGGTTAGGCGATGTCTAGGTGTAGACTGATATAGGTTAGGCGATGTCTATGTGTAGATTGATCTAGGTTAGGCGATGTCTAAGTGTAGATTGATCTAGGTTAGGCGATGTCTAGGTGTAGACTGATCTAGGTTTGGCGATGTCTAGGTGTAGACTGATATAGGTTAGGCGATGTCTAGGTTTAGATTGATCTAGGTTAGGCGATGTCTAGGTGTAGACTGATCTAGGTTAGGCGATGTCTGGGTGTAGACTGATCTAGGTTAGGCGATGTCTAGGTTTAGATTGATCTAGATTAGGCGATGTCTAGGTGTAGATTGATCTAGGTTAGGCGATGTCTAGGTGTAGACTGATCTAGGTTAGGCGATGTCTGGGTGTAGATTGATCTAGGTTAGGCGATGTCTAGGTGTAGACTGATCTAGATTAGGCGATGTCTAGGTGTAGACTGGTCTAGGTTAGGCGATGTCTAGGTGTAGATTTATCTAGGTTAGGCGATGTCTAGGTGTAGACTGATATAGGTTAGGCGATGTCTAGGTGTAGACTGATCTAGGTTAGGCGATGTCTAGGTGTAGACTGATCTAGGTTAGGCGATGTCTAGGTGTAGACTGATCTAGGTTAGGCGATGTCTAGGTGTAGACTGATCTAGGTTAGGCGATGTCTAGGTGTAGACTGATCTAGGTTAGGCGATGTCTAGGTGTAGACTGATCTAGATTAGGCGATGTCTAGGTGTAGATTGATCTAGGTTAGGCGATGTCTAGGTGTAGACTGATCTAGGTTAGGCGATGTCTAGGTGTAGACTGATCTAGGTTAGGCGATGTCTAGGTGTAGACTGATCTAGGTTAGGCGATGTCTAGGTCTAGACTGATCTAGGTTAGGCGATGTCTAGGTGTAGACTGATCTAGGTTAGGCGATGTCTAGGTGTAGATTGATCTAGGTTAGGCGATGTCTAGGTGTAGACTGATCTAGGTTAGGCGATGTCTGGGTGTAGATTGATCTAGGTTAGGCGATGTCTAGGTGTAGACTGATCTAGATTAGGCGATGTCTAGGTGTAGACTGGTCTAGGTTAGGCGATGTCTAGGTGTAGATTTATCTAGGTTAGGCGATGTCTAGGTGTAGACTGATATAGGTTAGGCGATGTCTAGGTGTAGACTGATCTAGGTTAGGCGATGTCTAGGTGTAGACTGATCTAGGTTAGGCGATGTCTAGGTGTAGACTGATCTAGGTTAGGCGATGTCTAGGTGTAGACTGATCTAGGTTAGGCGATGTCTAGGTGTAGACTGATCTAGGTTAGGCGATGTCTAGGTGTAGACTGATCTAGATTAGGCGATGTCTAGGTGTAGATTGATCTAGGTTAGGCGATGTCTAGGTGTAGACTGATCTAGGTTAGGCGATGTCTAGGTTTAGATTGATTTAGGTTAGGCGATGTCTAGGTGTAGATTGATCTAGGTTAGGCGATGTCTAGGTGTAGATTGATCTAGGTTAGGCGATGTCTAGGTGTATATTGATCTAGGTTAGGCGATGTCTAGGTGTAGATTGATCTAGGTTAGGCGATGTCTAGGTGTAGACTGATCTAGGTTAGGCGATGTCTAGGTGTAGATTGATCTAGGTTAGGCGATGTGTAGGTGTAGATTGATCTAGGTTAGGCGATGTCTAGGTGTAGATTGATCTAGGTTATGCGATGTCTAGGTGTAGACTGATCTAGGTTAGGCGATGTCTAGGTGTAGACTGATCTAGGTTAGGCGATGTCTAGGTGTAGATTGATCTAGGTTAGGCGATGTATAGGTGTAGACTGATCTAGGTTAGGCGATGTCTAGGTGTAGACTGATCTAGGTTAGGCGATGTCTAGGTGTAGACTGATCTAGGTTAGGCGATGTCTAGGTGTAGACTGATCTAGGTTAGGCGATGTCTAGGTGTAGACTGATCTAGGTTAGGCGATGTCTAGGTGTAGATTGATCTAGATTAGGCGATGTCTTGGTGTAGATTGATCTAGGTTAGGCGATGTCTAGGTGTAGACTGATCTAGGTTAGGCGATGTCTAGGTGTAGACTGATCTAGGTTAGGCGATGTCTAGGTGTAGACTGATCTAGGTTAGGCGATGTCTAGGTGTAGACTGATCTAGGTTAGGCGATGTCTAGGTGTAGACTGATCTAGGTTAGGCGATGTCTAGGTGTAGATTGATCTAGGTTAGGCGATTTCTAGGTGTAGACTGATCTAGGTTAGGCGATGTCTAGGTGTAGACTGATCTAGGTTAGGCGATGTCTAGGTGTAGACTGATATAGGTTAGGCGATGTCTAGGTGTAGATTGATCTAGGTTAAGCGATGTCTAGGTGTAGACTGATATAGGTTAGGCGATGTCTATGTGTAGATTGATCTAGGTTAGGCGATGTCTAGGTGTAGATTGATCTAGGTTAGGCGATGTCTAGGTGTAGACTGATCTAGGTTAGGCGATGTCTAGGTGTAGACTGATATAGGTTAGGCGATGTCTAGGTTTAGATTGATCTAGGTTAGGCGATGTCTAGGTGTAGACTGATCTAGGTTAGGCGATGTCTGGGTGTAGACTGATCTAGGTTAGGCGATGTCTAGGTGTAGATTGATCTAGATTAGGCGATGTCTAGGTGTAGATTGATCTAGGTTAGGCGATGTCTAGGTGTAGACTGATCTAGGTTAGGCGATGTCTGGGTGTAGATTGATCTAGGTTAGGCGATATCTAGGTGTAGACTGATCTAGGTTAGGCGATGTCTAGGTGTAGACTGGTCTAGGTTAGGCGATGTCTGGGTGTAGATTGATCTAGGTTAGGCGATGTCTAGGTGTAGACTGATCTAGATTAGGCGATGTCTAGGTGTAGATTGATCTAGGTTAGGCGATGTCTAGGTGTAGACTGATCTAGGTTAGGCGATGTCTGGGTGGAGATTGATCTAGGTTAGGCGATGTCTAGGTGTAGACTGATCTAGATTAGGCGATGTCTAGGTGTAGACTGGTCTAGGTTAGGCGATGTCTAGGTGTAGATTTATCTAGGTTAGGCGATGTCTAGGTGTAGACTGATATAGGTTAGGCGATGTCTAGGTGTAGACTGATCTAGGTTAGGCGATTCCTAGGTGTAGATTGATCTAGGTTAGGCGATGTCTAGGTGTAGACTGATCTAGGTTAGGCGATGTCTAGGTGTAGACTGATCTAGGTTAGGCGATGTCTAGGTGTAGATATATCTAGGTTAGGCGATGTCTAGGTGTAGACTGATCTAGGTTAGGCGATGTCTAGGTGTAGACTGATATAGGTTAGGCGATGTCTAGGTGTAGATTGATCTAGGTTAGGCGATGTCTAGGTGTAGACTGATCTAGGTTAGGCGATGTCTAGGTGTAGACTGATCTAGGTTAGGCGATGTCTAGGTGTAGATTGATCTAGATTAGGCGATGTCTAGGTGTAGATTGATCTAGATTAGGCGATGTCTAGGTGTAGATTGATCTAGGTTAGGCGATGTCTAGGTGTAGACTGATCTAGGTTAGGCGATGTATAGCTGTAGACTGATCTAGGTTAGGCGATGTCTAGGTGTAGACTGATCTAGGTTAGGCGATGTCTAGGTGTAGACTGATCTAGGTTAGGCGATGTCTAGGTGTAGACTGATCTAGGTTAGGCGATGTCTAGGTGTAGATTGATATAGGTTAGGCGATGTCTAGGTGTAGACTGATCTAGGTTAGGCGATGTCTAGGTGTAGACTGATCTAGGTTAGGCGATGTCTAGGTGTAGACTGATATAGGTTAGGCGATGTCTAGGTGTAGATTGATCTAGGTTAGGCGATGTCTAGGTGTAGACTGATATAGGTTAGGCGATGTATATGTGTAGATTGATCTAAGTTAGGCGATGTCTAGGTGTAGATTGATCTAGGTTAGGCGATGTCTAGGTGTAGACTGATCTAGGTTAGGCGATGTCTAGGTGTAGACTGATATAGGTTAGGCGATGTCTAGGTTTAGATTGATCTAGGTTAGGCGATGTCTAGGTGTAGACTGATCTAGGTTAGGCGATGTCTGGGTGTAGACTGATCTAGGTTAGGCGATGTCTAGGTGTAGATTGATCTAGATTAGGCGATGTCTAGGTGTAGATTGATCTAGGTTAGGCGATGTCTAGGTGTAGACTGATCTAGGTTAGGCGATGTCTGGGTGTAGATTGATCTAGGTTAGGCGATGTCTAGGTGTAGACTGATCTAGATTAGGCGATGTCTAGGTGTAGACTGGTCTAGGTTAGGCGATGTCTAGGTGTAGATTTATCTAGGTTAGGCGATGTCTAGGTGTAGACTGATATAGGTTAGGCGATGTCTAGGTGTAGACTGATCTAGGTTAGGCGATGTCTAGGTGTAGACTGATCTAGGTTAGGCGATGTCTAGGTTTAGATTGATTTAGGTTAGGCGATGTCTAGGTGTAGATTGATCTAGGTTAGGCGATGTCTAGGTGTAGATTGATCTAGGTTAGGCGATGTCTAGGTGTAGATTGATCTAGGTTAGGCGATGTCTAGGTGTAGATTGATCTAGGTTAGGCGATGTCTAGGTGTAGACTGATCTAGGTTAGGCGATGTCTAGGTTTAGATTGATCTAGGTTAGGCGATGTCTAGGTGTAGATTGATCTAGGTTAGGCGATGTCTAGGTGTAGATTGATCTAGGTTATGCGATGTCTAGGTGTAGACTGACCTAGGTTAGGCGATGTCTAGGTGTAGACTGATCTAGGTTAGGCGATGTCTATGTGTAGATTGATCTAGGTTAGGCGATGTCTAGGTGTAGACTGATCTAGGAGAGACGATGTCTAGGTGTAGACTGATCTAGGTTAGGCGATGTCTAGGTGTAGACTGATCTAGGTTAGGCGATGTCTAGGTGTAGACTGATCTAGGTTAGGCGATGTCTAGGTGTAGACTGATCTAGGTTAGGCGATGTCTAGGTGTAGATTGATCTAGATTAGGCGATGTCTAGGTGTAGATTGATCTAGGTTAGGCGATGTCTAGGTGTAGACTGATCTAGGTTAGGCGATGTCTAGGTGTAGACTGATCTAGGTTAGGCGATGTCTAGGTGTAGACTGATCTAGGTTAGGCGATGTCTAGGTGTAGACTGATCTATGTTAGGCGATATCTAGGTGTAGACTGATCTAGGTTAGGCGATGTCTAGGTGTAGATTGATCTAGGTTAGGCGATGTCTAGGTGTAGACTGATCTAGGTTAGGCGATGTCTAGGTGTAGACTGATCTAGGTTAGGCGATGTCTAGGTGTAGACTGATATAGGTTAGGCGATGTCTAGGTGTAGATTGATCTAGGTTAAGCGATGACTAGGTGTAGACTGATATAGGTTAGGCGATGTCTATGTGTAGATTGATCTAGGTTAGGCGATGTCTAGGTGTAGATTGATCTAGGTTAGGCGATGTCTAGGTGTAGACTGATCTAGGTTAGGCGATGTCTAGGTGTAGACTGATATAGGTTAGGCGATGTCTAGGTTTAGATTGATCTAGGTTAGGCGATGTCTAGGTTTAGATTGATCTAGGTTAGGCGATGTCTAGGTGTAGACTTATCTAGGTTAGGCGATGTCTGGGTGTAGACTGATCTAGGTTAGGCGATGTCTAGGTGTAGATTGATCTAGATTAGGCGATGTCTAGGTGTAGACTGATCTAGGTTAGGCGATGTCTAGGTGTAGACTGATCTAGGTTAGGCTATGTCTAGGTGTAGACTGATCTAGGTTAGGCGATGTCTAGGTGTAGATTTATCTAGGTTAGGCGATGTCTAGGTGTAGACTGATCTAGGTTAGGCGATGTCTAGGTGTAGACTGATCTAGGTTAGGCGATGTCTAGGTGTAGACTGATCTAGGTTAGGCGATGTCTAGGTGTAGACTGATCTAGGTTAGGCGATGTCTAGGTGTAGACTGATCTAGGTTAGGCGATGTCTAGGTGTAGACTGATCTAGGTTAGGCGATGTCTAGGTGTAGACTGATCTAGGTTAGGCGATGTCTAGGTGTAGACTGATCTAGGTTAGGCGATGTCTAGGTGTAGACTGATCTAGGTTAGGCGATTCCTAGGTGTAGATTGATCTAGGTTAGGCGATGTCTAGGTGTAGACTGATCTAGGTTAGGCGATGTCTAGGTGTAGGCTGATCTAGGTTAGGCGATGTCTAGGTGTAGATTGATCTAGGTTAGGCGATGTCTAGGTGTAGACTGGTCTAGATTAGGCGATGTCTAGGTGTAGATTGATCTAGATTAGGCGATGTCTAGGTGTAGATTGATCTAGATTAGGCGATGTCTAGGTGTAGATTGATCTAGGTTAGGCGATGTCTAGGTGTAGATTGATCTAGGTTAGGCGATGTCTAGGTGTAGACTGATCTAGGTTAGGCGATGTATAGGTGTAGACTGATCTAGGTTAGGCGATGTCTAGGTGTAGACTGATCTAGGTTAGGCGATGTCTAGGTGTAGACTGATCTAGGTTAGGCGATGTCTAGGTGTAGATTGATCTAGGTTAGGCGATGTCTAGGTGTAGACTGATCTAGGTTAGGCGATGTCTAGGTGTAGACTGATCTAGGTTAGGCGATGTCTAGGTGTAGACTGATATAGGTTAGGCGATGTCTAGGTGTAGATTGATCTAGGTTAGGCGATGTCTAGGTGTAGACTGATATAGGTTAGGCGATGTCTATGTGTAGATTGATCTAGGTTAGGCGATGTCTAGGTGTAGATTGATCTAGGTTAGGCGATGTCTAGGTGTAGACTGATCTAGGTTAGGCGATGTCTAGGTGTAGACTGATATAGGTTAGGCGATGTCTAGGTTTAGATTGATCTAGGTTAGGCGATGTCTAGGTGTAGACTGATCTAGGTTAGGCGATGTCTGGGTGTAGACTGATCTAGGTTAGGCGATGTCTAGGTTTAGATTGATCTAGATTAGGCGATGTCTAGGTGTAGATTGATCTAGGTTAGGCGATGTCTAGGTGTAGACTGATCTAGGTTAGGCGATGTCTGGGTGTAGATTGATCTAGGTTAGGCGATGTCTAGGTGTAGACTGATCTAGATTAGGCGATGTCTAGGTGTAGACTGGTCTAGGTTAGGCGATGTCTAGGTGTAGATTTATCTAGGTTAGGCGATGTCTAGGTGTAGACTGATATAGGTTAGGCGATGTCTAGGTGTAGACTGATCTAGGTTAGGCGATGTCTAGGTGTAGACTGATCTAGGTTAGGCGATGTCTAGGTGTAGACTGATCTAGGTTAGGCGATGTCTAGGTGTAGACTGATCTAGGTTAGGCGATGTCTAGGTGTAGACTGATCTAGGTTAGGCGATGTCTAGGTGTAGACTGATCTAGGTTAGGCGATGTCTAGGTGTAGATTGATCTAGGTTAGGCGATGTCTAGGTGTAGATTGATCTAGATTAGGCGATGTCTAGGTGTAGATTGATCTAGATTAGGCGATGTCTAGGTGTAGATTGATCTAGGTTAGGCGATGTCTAGGTGTAGACTGATCTAGGTTAGGCGATGTCTAGGTGTAGATTGATCTAGGTTAGGCGATGTCTAGGTGTAGACTGATATAGGTTAGGCGATGTCTAGGTGTAGATTGATCTAGGTTAGGCGATGTCTAGGTGTAGACTGATCTAGGTTAGGCGATGTCTAGGTGTATATTGTTCTAGGTTAGGCGATGTCTAGGTGTAGACTGATCTAGGTTAGGCGATGTCTAGGTGTAGGCTGATCTAGGTTAGGCGATGTCTAGGTGTAGAGTGATCTAGGTTAGGCGATGTCTAGGTGTAGACTGATATAGGTTAGGCGATGTCTAGGTGTAGATTGATCTAGGTTAGGCGATGTCTAGGTGTAGACTGATCTAGGTTAGGCGATGTCTAAGTGTAGACTGATCTAGGTTAGGCGATGTCTAGGTGTAGATTGATCTAGATTAGGCGATGTCTAGGTTTAGACTGATCTAGGTTAGGCGATGTCTAGGTGTAGACTGATCTAGGTTAGGCGATGTCTAGGTGTAGATTGATCTAGGTTAGGCGATGTCTAGGTGTAGACTGATCTAGGTTAGGCGATGTCTAGGTGTAGATTGATCTAGGTTAGGCGATGTCTAGGTGTAGACTGATCTAGGTTAGGCGATGTCTAGGTGTAGATTGATCTAGGTTAGGCGATGTCTAGGTGTAGACTGATCTAGGTTAGGCGATGTCTAGGTGTAGATTGATCTAGGTTAGGCGATGTCTAGGTGTAGACTGATCTAGGTTAGGCGATGTCTAGGTTTAGATTGATTTAGGTTAGGCGATGTCTAGGTGTAGATTGATCTAGGTTAGGCGATGTCTAGGTGTAGATTGATCTAGGTTAGGCGATGTCTAGGTGTAGATTGATCTAGGTTAGGCGATGTCTAGGTGTAGATTGATCTAGGTTAGGCGATGTCTAGGTGTAGACTGATCTAGGTTAGGCGATGTCTAGGTGTAGACTGATCTAGGTTAGGCGATGTCTAGGTGTAGATTGATCTAGGTTAGGCGATGTCTAGGTGTAGATTGATCTAGGTTAGGCGATGTCTAGGTGTAGATTGATCTAGGTTATGCGATGTCTAGGTGTAGACTGATCTAGGTTAGGCGATGTCTAGGTGTAGACTGATCTAGGTTAGGCGATGTCTAGGTGTAGACTGATCTAGGTTAGGCGATGTCTAGGTGTAGATTGATCTAGGTTAGGCGATGTCTAGGTGTAGACTGATCTAGGTTAGGCGATGTCTAGGTGTAGATTGATCTAGGTTAGGCGATGTCTAGGTGTAGACTGATCTAGGTTAGGCGATGTCTAGGTGTAGATTGATCTAGGTTAGGCGATGTCTAGGTGTAGACTGATCTAGGTTAGGCGATGTCTAGGTGTAGATTGATCTAGGTTAGGCGATGTCTAGGTGTAGACTGATCTAGGTTAGGCGATGTCTAGGTGTAGATTGATCTAGGTTAGGCGATGTCTAGGTGTAGACTGATCTAGGTTAGGCGATGTCTAGGTTTAGATTGATTTAGGTTAGGCGATGTCTAGGTGTAGATTGATCTAGGTTAGGCGATGTCTAGGTGTAGATTGATCTAGGTTAGGCGATGTCTAGGTGTAGATTGATCTAGGTTAGGCGATGTCTAGGTGTAGATTGATCTAGGTTAGGCGATGTCTAGGTGTAGACTGATCTAGGTTAGGCGATGTCTAGGTGTAGACTGATCTAGGTTAGGCGATGTCTAGGTGTAGATTGATCTAGGTTAGGCGATGTCTAGGTGTAGATTGATCTAGGTTAGGCGATGTCTAGGTGTAGATTGATCTAGGTTATGCGATGTCTAGGTGTAGACTGATCTAGGTTAGGCGATGTCTAGGTGTAGACTGATCTAGGTTAGGCGATGTCTAGGTGTAGACTGATCTAGGTTAGGCGATGTCTAGGTGTAGACTGATCTAGGTTAGGCGATGTCTAGGTGTAGACTGATCTAGGTTAGGCGATGTCTAGGTGTAGACTGATCTAGGTTAGGCGATGTCTAGGTGTAGATTGATCTAGGTTAGGCGATGTCTAGGTGTAGACTGATCTAGGTTAGGCGATGTCTAGGTGTAGATTGATCTAGGTTAGGCGATGTCTAGGTGTAGACTGATCTAGGTTAGGCGATGTCTAGGTGTAGATTGATCTAGGTTAGGCGATGTCTAGGTGTAGACTGATCTAGGTTAGGCGATGTCTAGGTGTAGATTGATCTAGGTTAGGCGATGTCTAGGTGTAGACTGATCTAGGTTAGGCGATGTCTAGGTGTAGATTGATCTAGGTTAGGCGATGTCTAGGTGTAGACTGATCTAGGTTAGGCGATGTCTAGGTTTAGATTGATTTAGGTTAGGCGATGTCTAGGTGTAGATTGATCTAGGTTAGGCGATGTCTAGGTGTAGATTGATCTAGGTTAGGCGATGTCTAGGTGTAGACTGATCTAGGTTAGGCGATGTCTAGGTGTAGACTGATCTAGGTTAGGCGATGTCTAGGTGTAGATTGATCTAGGTTAGGCGATGTCTAGGTGTAGACTGATCTAGGTTAGGCGATGTCTAGGTGTAGATTGATCTAGGTTAGGCGATGTCTAGGTGTAGACTGATCTAGGTTAGGCGATGTCTAGGTGTAGATTGATCTAGGTTAGGCGATGTCTAGGTGTAGACTGATCTAGGTTAGGCGATGTCTAGGTGTAGATTGATCTAGGTTAGGCGATGTCTAGGTGTAGACTGATCTAGGTTAGGCGATGTCTAGGTGTAGATTGATCTAGGTTAGGCGATGTCTAGGTGTAGACTGATCTAGGTTAGGCGATGTCTAGGTTTAGATTGATTTAGGTTAGGCGATGTCTAGGTGTAGATTGATCTAGGTTAGGCGATGTCTAGGTGTAGATTGATCTAGGTTAGGCGATGTCTAGGTGTAGATTGATCTAGGTTAGGCGATGTCTAGGTGTAGATTGATCTAGGTTAGGCGATGTCTAGGTGTAGACTGATCTAGGTTAGGCGATGTCTAGGTGTAGACTGATCTAGGTTAGGCGATGTCTAGGTGTAGATTGATCTAGGTTAGGCGATGTCTAGGTGTAGATTGATCTAGGTTAGGCGATGTCTAGGTGTAGATTGATCTAGGTTATGCGATGTCTAGGTGTAGACTGATCTAGGTTAGGCGATGTCTAGGTGTAGACTGATCTAGGTTAGGCGATGTCTAGGTGTAGACTGATCTAGGTTAGGCGATGTCTAGGTGTAGATTGATCTAGGTTAGGCGATGTCTAGGTGTAGACTGATCTAGGTTAGGCGATGTCTAGGTGTAGACTGATCTAGGTTAGGCGATGTCTAGGTGTAGACTGATATAGGTTAGGCGATGTCTAGGTGTAGATTGATCTAGGTTAAGCGATGACTAGGTGTAGACTGATATAGGTTAGGCGATGTCTATGTGTAGATTGATCTAGGTTAGGCGATGTCTAGGTGTAGATTGATCTAGGTTAGGCGATGTCTAGGTGTAGACTGATCTAGGTTAGGCGATGTCTAGGTGTAGACTGATATAGGTTAGGCGATGTCTAGGTTTAGATTGATCTAGGTTAGGCGATGTCTAGGTTTAGATTGATCTAGGTTAGGCGATGTCTAGGTGTAGACTTATCTAGGTTAGGCGATGTCTGGGTGTAGACTGATCTAGGTTAGGCGATATCTAGGTGTAGATTGATCTAGATTAGGCGATGTCTAGGTGTAGACTGATCTAGGTTAGGCTATGTCTAGGTGTAGACTGATCTAGGTTAGGCTATGTCTAGGTGTAGACTGATATAGGTTAGGCGATGTCTAGGTGTAGATGTATCTAGGTTAGGCGATGTCTAGGTGTAGACTGATCTAGGTTAGGCGATGTCTAGGTGTAGACTGATCTAGGTTAGGCGATGTCTAGGTGTAGACTGATCTAGGTTAGGCGATGTCTAGGTGTAGACTGATCTAGGTTAGGCGATGTCTAGGTGTAGACTGATCTAGGTTAGGCGATGTCTAGGTGTAGACTGATCTAGGTTAGGCGATGTCTAGGTGTAGACTGATCTAGGTTAGGCGATGTCTAGGTGTAGACTGATCTAGGTTAGGCGATGTCTAGGTGTAGACTGATCTAGGTTAGGCGATTCCTAGGTGTAGATTGATCTAGGTTAGGCGATGTCTAGGTGTAGACTGATCTAGGTTAGGCGATGTCTAGGTGTAGACTGATCTAGGTTAGGCGATGTCTAGGTGTAGATTGATCTAGGTTAGGCGATGTCTAGGTGTAGACTGATCTAGATTAGGCGATGTCTAGGTGTAGATTGATCTAGATTAGGCGATGTCTAGGTGTAGATTGATCTAGATTAGGCGATGTCTAGGTGTAGATTGATCTAGGTTAGGCGATGTCTAGGTGTAGATTGATCTAGGTTAGGCGATGTCTAGGTGTAGACTGATCTAGGTTAGGCGATGTATAGGTGTAGACTGATCTAGGTTAGGCGATGTCTAGGTGTAGACTGATCTAGGTTAGGCGATGTCTAGGTGTAGACTGATCTAGGTTAGGCGATGTCTAGGTGTAGATTGATCTAGGTTAGGCGATGTCTAGGTGTAGACTGATCTAGGTTAGGCGATGTCTAGGTGTAGACTGATCTAGGTTAGGCGATGTCTAGGTGTAGACTGATATAGGTTAGGCGATGTCTAGGTGTAGATTGATCTAGGTTAGGCGATGTCTAGGTGTAGACTGATATAGGTTAGGCGATGTCTATGTGTAGATTGATCTAGGTTAGGCGATGTTTAGGTGTAGATTGATCTAGGTTAGGCGATGTCTAGGTGTAGACTGATCTAGGTTAGGCGATGTCTAGGTGTAGACTGATATAGGTTAGGCGATGTCTAGGTTTAGATTGATCTAGGTTAGGCGATGTCTAGGTGTAGACTGATCTAGGTTAGGCGATGTCTGGGTGTAGACTGATCTAGGTTAGGCGATGTCTAGGTTTAGATTGATCTAGATTAGGCGATGTCTAGGTGTAGATTGATCTAGGTTAGGCGATGTCTAGGTGTAGACTGATCTAGGTTAGGCGATGTCTGGGTGTAGATTGATCTAGGTTAGGCGATGTCTAGGTGTAGACTGATCTAGATTAGGCGATGTCTAGGTGTAGACTGGTCTAGGTTAGGCGATGTCTAGGTGTAGACTGATCTAGGTTAGGCGATGTCTAGGTGTAGATTGATCTAGGTTAGGCGATGTCTAGGTGTAGATTGATCTAGGTTAGGCGATGTCTAGGTGTAGATTGATCTAGGTTATGCGATGTCTAGGTGTAGACTGATCTAGGTTAGGCGATGTCTAGGTGTAGACTGATCTAGGTTAGGCGATGTCTAGGTGTAGATTGATCTAGGTTAGGCGATGTCTAGGTGTAGACTGATCTAGGTTAGGCGATGTCTAGGTGTAGACTGATCTAGGTTAGGCGATGTCTAGGTGTAGACTGATCTAGGTTAGGCGATGTCTAGGTGTAGACTGATCTAGGTTAGGCGATGTCTAGGTGTAGACTGATCTAGGTTAGGCGATGTCTAGGTGTAGATTGATCTAGATTAGGCGATGTCTTGGTGTAGATTGATCTAGGTTAGGCGATGTCTAGGTGTAGACTGATCTAGGTTAGGCGATGTCTAGGTGTAGACTGATCTAGGTTAGGCGATGTCTAGGTGTAGACTGATCTAGGTTAGGCGATGTCTAGGTGTAGACTGATCTAGGTTAGGCGATGTCTAGGTGTAGACTGATCTAGGTTAGGCGATGTCTAGGTGTAGATTGATCTAGGTTAGGCGATTTCTAGGTGTAGACTGATCTAGGTTAGGCGATGTCTAGGTGTAGACTGATCTAGGTTAGGCGATGTCTAGGTGTAGACTGATATAGGTTAGGCGATGTCTAGGTGTAGATTGATCTAGGTTAAGCGATGTCTAGGTGTAGACTGATATAGGTTAGGCGATGTCTATGTGTAGATTGATCTAGGTTAGGCGATGTCTAGGTGTAGATTGATCTAGGTTAGGCGATGTCTAGGTGTAGACTGATCTAGGTTAGGCGATGTCTAGGTGTAGACTGATATAGGTTAGGCGATGTCTAGGTTTAGATTGATCTAGGTTAGGCGATGTCTAGGTGTAGACTGATCTAGGTTAGGCGATGTCTGGGTGTAGACTGATCTAGGTTAGGCGATGTCTAGGTGTAGATTGATCTAGATTAGGCGATGTCTAGGTGTAGATTGATCTAGGTTAGGCGATGTCTAGGTGTAGACTGATCTAGGTTAGGCGATGTCTGGGTGTAGATTGATCTAGGTTAGGCGATGTCTAGGTGTAGACTGATCTAGGTTAGGCGATGTCTAGGTGTAGACTGGTCTAGGTTAGGCGATGTCTAGGTGTAGATTTATCTAGGTTAGGCGATGTCTAGGTGTAAACTGATATAGGTTAGGCGATGTCTAGGTGTAGACTGATCTAGGTTAGGCGATGTCTAGGTGTAGACTGATCTAGGTTAGGCGATGTCTAGGTGTAGACTGATCTAGGTTAGGCGATGTCTAGGTGTAGACTGATCTAGGTTAGGCGATGTCTAGGTGTAGATTGATCTAGATTAGGCGATGTCTAGGTGTAGATTGATCTAGGTTAGGCGATGTCTAGGTGTAGACTGATATAGGTTAGGCGATGTCTATGTGTAGATTGATCTAGGTTAGGCGATGTCTAGGTGTAGATTGATCTAGGTTAGGCGATGTCTAGGTGTAGACTGATCTAGGTTAGGCGATGTCTAGGTGTAGACTGATATAGGTTAGGCGATGTCTAGGTTTAGATTGATCTAGGTTAGGCGATGTCTAGGTGTAGACTGATCTAGGTTAGGCGATGTCTGGGTGTAGACTGATCTAGGTTAGGCGATGTCTAGGTGTAGATTGATCTAGATTAGGCGATGTCTAGGTGTAGATTGATCTAGGTTAGGCGATGTCTAGGTGTAGACTGATCTAGGTTAGGCGATGTCTGGGTGTAGATTGATCTAGGTTAGGCGATGTCTAGGTGTAGACTGATCTAGGTTAGGCGATGTCTAGGTGTAGACTGGTCTAGGTTAGGCGATGTCTAGGTGTAGATTTATCTAGGTTAGGCGATGTCTAGGTGTAAACTGATATAGGTTAGGCGATGTCTAGGTGTAGACTGATCTAGGTTAGGCGATGTCTAGGTGTAGACTGATCTAGGTTAGGCGATGTCTAGGTGTAGACTGATCTAGGTTAGGCGATGTCTAGGTGTAGACTGATCTAGGTTAGGCGATGTCTAGGTGTAGATTGATCTAGATTAGGCGATGTCTAGGTGTAGATTGATCTAGGTTAGGCGATGTCTAGGTGTAGACTGATCTAGGTTAGGCGATGTCTAGGTGTAGATTGATCTAGGTTAGGCGATGTCTAGGTGTAGACTGATATAGGTTAGGCGATGTCTAGGTGTAGATTGATCTAGGTTAGGCGATGTCTAGGTGTAGACTGATCTAGGTTAGGCGATGTCTAGGTGTATATTGTTCTAGGTTAGGCGATGTCTAGGTGTAGACTGATCTAGGTTAGGCGATGTCTAGGTGTAGACTGATCTAGGTTAGGCGATGTCTAGGTGTAGAGTGATCTAGGTTAGGCGATGTCTAGGTGTAGACTGATATAGGTTAGGCGATGTCTAGGTGTAGATTGATCTAGGTTAGGCGATGTCTAGGTGTAGACTGATCTAGGTTAGGCGATGTCTAAGTGTAGACTGATCTAGGTTAGGCGATGTCTAGGTGTAGATTGATCTAGATTAGGCGATGTCTAGGTGTAGACTGATCTAGGTTAGGCGATGTCTAGGTGTATATTGTTCTAGGTTAGGCGATGTCTAGGTGTAGACTGATCTAGGTTAGGCGATGTCTAGGTGTAGACTGATCTAGGTTAGGCGATGTCTAGGTGTAGAGTGATCTAGGTTAGGCGATGTCTAGGTGTAGACTGATATAGGTTAGGCGATGTCTAGGTGTAGATTGATCTAGGTTAGGCGATGTCTAGGTGTAGACTGATCTAGGTTAGGCGATGTCTAAGTGTAGACTGATCTAGGTTAGGCGATGTCTAGGTGTAGATTGATCTAGATTAGGCGATGTCTAGGTTTAGACTGATCTAGGTTAGGCGATGTCTAGGTGTAGACTGATCTAGGTTAGGCGATGTCTAGGTGTAGATTGATCTAGGTTAGGCGATGTCTAGGTGTAGACTGATCTAGGTTAGGCGATGTCTAGGTGTAGATTGATCTAGGTTAGGCGATGTCTAGGTGTAGACTGATATAGGTTAGGCGATGTCTAGGTGTAGATTGATCTAGGTTAGGCGATGTCTAGGTGTAGACTGATCTAGGTTAGGCGATGTCTAAGTGTAGACTGATCTAGGTTAGGCGATGTCTAGGTGTAGATTGATCTAGATTAGGCGATGTCTAGGTGTAGACTGATCTAGGTTAGGCGATGTCTAGGTGTATATTGTTCTAGGTTAGGCGATGTCTAGGTGTAGACTGATCTAGGTTAGGCGATGTCTAGGTGTAGACTGATCTAGGTTAGGCGATGTCTAGGTGTAGAGTGATCTAGGTTAGGCGATGTCTAGGTGTAGACTGATATAGGTTAGGCGATGTCTAGGTGTAGATTGATCTAGGTTAGGCGATGTCTAGGTGTAGACTGATCTAGGTTAGGCGATGTCTAAGTGTAGACTGATCTAGGTTAGGCGATGTCTAGGTGTAGATTGATCTAGATTAGGCGATGTCTAGGTTTAGACTGATCTAGGTTAGGCGATGTCTAGGTGTAGACTGATCTAGGTTAGGCGATGTCTAGGTGTAGATTGATCTAGGTTAGGCGATGTCTAGGTGTAGACTGATCTAGGTTAGGCGATGTCTAGGTGTAGATTGATCTAGGTTAGGCGATGTCTAGGTGTAGACTGATCTAGGTTAGGCGATGTCTAGGTGTAGATTGATCTAGGTTAGGCGATGTCTAGGTGTAGACTGATCTAGGTTAGGCGATGTCTAGGTGTAGATTGATCTAGGTTAGGCGATGTCTAGGTGTAGACTGATCTAGGTTAGGCGATGTCTAGGTTTAGATTGATTTAGGTTAGGCGATGTCTAGGTGTAGATTGATCTAGGTTAGGCGATGTCTAGGTGTAGATTGATCTAGGTTAGGCGATGTCTAGGTGTAGATTGATCTAGGTTAGGCGATGTCTAGGTGTAGATTGATCTAGGTTAGGCGATGTCTAGGTGTAGACTGATCTAGGTTAGGCGATGTCTAGGTGTAGACTGATCTAGGTTAGGCGATGTCTAGGTGTAGATTGATCTAGGTTAGGCGATGTCTAGGTGTAGATTGATCTAGGTTAGGCGATGTCTAGGTGTAGATTGATCTAGGTTATGCGATGTCTAGGTATAGACTGATCTAGGTTAGGCGATGTCTAGGTGTAGACTGATCTAGGTTAGGCGATGTCTAGGTGTAGACTGATCTAGGTTAGGCGATGTCTAGGTGTAGATTGATCTAGGTTAGGCGATGTCTAGGTGTAGACTGATCTAGGTTAGGCGATGTCTAGGTGTAGACTGATCTAGGTTAGGCGATGTCTAGGTGTAGACTGATATAGGTTAGGCGATGTCTAGGTGTAGATTGATCTAGGTTAAGCGATGACTAGGTGTAGACTGATATAGGTTAGGCGATGTCTATGTGTAGATTGATCTAGGTTAGGCGATGTCTAGGTGTAGATTGATCTAGGTTAGGCGATGTCTAGGTGTAGACTGATCTAGGTTAGGCGATGTCTAGGTGTAGACTGATATAGGTTAGGCGATGTCTAGGTTTAGATTGATCTAGGTTAGGCGATGTCTAGGTTTAGATTGATCTAGGTTAGGCGATGTCTAGGTGTAGACTTATCTAGGTTAGGCGATGTCTGGGTGTAGACTGATCTAGGTTAGGCGATATCTAGGTGTAGATTGATCTAGATTAGGCGATGTCTAGGTGTAGACTGATCTAGGTTAGGCGATGTCTAGGTGTAGACTGATCTAGGTTAGGCTATGTCTAGGTGTAGACTGATATAGGTTAGGCGATGTCTAGGTGTAGATTTATCTAGGTTAGGCGATGTCTAGGTGTAGACTGATCTAGGTTAAGCGATGTCTAGGTGTAGACTGATCTAGGTTAGGCGATGTCTAGGTGTAGACTGATCTAGGTTAGGCGATGTCTAGGTGTAGACTGATCTAGGTTAGGCGATGTCTAGGTGTAGACTGATCTAGGTTAGGCGATGTCTAGGTGTAGACTGATCTAGGTTAGGCGATGTCTAGGTGTAGACTGATCTAGGTTAGGCGATGTCTAGGTGTAGACTGATCTAGGTTAGGCGATGTCTAGGTGTAGACTGATCTAGGTTAGGCGATTCCTAGGTGTAGATTGATCTAGGTTAGGCGATGTCTAGGTGTAGACTGATCTAGGTTAGGCGATGTCTAGGTGTAGACTGATCTAGGTTAGGCGATGTCTAGGTGTAGATTGATCTAGGTTAGGCGATGTCTAGGTGTAGACTGATCTAGATTAGGCGATGTCTAGGTGTAGATTGATCTAGATTAGGCGATGTCTAGGTGTAGATTGATCTAGATTAGGCGATGTCTAGGTGTAGATTGATCTAGATTAGGCGATGTCTAGGTGTAGATTGATCTAGGTTAGGCGATGTCTAGGTGTAGATTGATCTAGGTTAGGCGATGTCTAGGTGTAGACTGATCTAGGTTAGGCGATGTATAGGTGTAGACTGATCTAGGTTAGGCGATGTCTAGGTGTAGACTGATCTAGGTTAGGCGATGTCTAGGTGTAGACTGATCTAGGTTAGGCGATGTCTAGGTGTAGATTGATCTAGGTTAGGCGATGTCTAGGTGTAGACTGATCTAGGTTAGGCGATGTCTAGGTGTAGACTGATCTAGGTTAGGCGATGTCTAGGTGTAGACTGATATAGGTTAGGCGATGTCTAGGTGTAGATTGATCTAGGTTAGGCGATGTCTAGGTGTAGACTGATATAGGTTAGGCGATGTCTATGTGTAGATTGATCTAGGTTAGGCGATGTCTAGGTGTAGATTGATCTAGGTTAGGCGATGTCTAGGTGTAGACTGATCTAGGTTAGGCGATGTCTAGGTGTAGACTGATATAGGTTAGGCGATGTCTAGGTTTAGATTGATCTAGGTTAGGCGATGTCTAGGTGTAGACTGATCTAGGTTAGGCGATGTCTGGGTGTAGACTGATCTAGGTTAGGCGATGTCTAGGTTTAGATTGATCTAGATTAGGCGATGTCTAGGTGTAGATTGATCTAGGTTAGGCGATGTCTAGGTGTAGACTGATCTAGGTTAGGCGATGTCTGGGTGTAGATTGATCTAGGTTAGGCGATGTCTAGGTGTAGACTGATCTAGATTAGGCGATGTCTAGGTGTAGACTGGTCTAGGTTAGGCGATGTCTAGGTGTAGATTTATCTAGGTTAGGCGATGTCTAGGTGTAGACTGATATAGGTTAGGCGATGTCTAGGTGTAGACTGATCTAGGTTAGGCGATGTCTAGGTGTAGACTGATCTAGGTTAGGCGATGTCTAGGTGTAGACTGATCTAGGTTAGGCGATGTCTAGGTGTAGACTGATCTAGGTTAGGCGATGTCTAGGTGTAGACTGATCTAGGTTAGGCGATGTCTAGGTGTAGACTGATCTAGGTTAGGCGATGTCTAGGTGTAGATTGATCTAGGTTAGGCGATGTCTAGGTGTAGACTGATCTAGGTTAGGCGATGTCTAGGTTTAGATTGATTTAGGTTAGGCGATGTCTAGGTGTAGATTGATCTAGGTTAGGCGATGTCTAGGTGTAGATTGATCTAGGTTAGGCGATGTCTAGGTGTAGATTGATCTAGGTTAGGCGATGTCTAGGTGTAGATTGATCTAGGTTAGGCGATGTCTAGGTGTAGACTGATCTAGGTTAGGCGATGTCTAGGTGTAGATTGATCTAGGTTAGGCGATGTCTAGGTGTAGATTGATCTAGGTTAGGCGATGTCTAGGTGTAGATTGATCTAGGTTATGCGATGTCTAGGTGTAGACTGATCTAGGTTAGGCGATGTCTAGGTGTAGACTGATCTAGGTTAGGCGATGTCTAGGTGTAGATTGATCTAGGTTAGGCGATGTCTAGGTGTAGACTGATCTAGGTTAGGCGATGTCTAGGTGTAGACTGATCTAGGTTAGGCGATGTCTAGGTGTAGACTGATCTAGGTTAGGCGATGTCTAGGTGTAGACTGATCTAGGTTAGGCGATGTCTAGGTGTAGACTGATCTAGGTTAGGCGATGTCTAGGTGTAGATTGATCTAGATTAGGCGATGTCTTGGTGTAGATTGATCTAGGTTAGGCGATGTCTAGGTGTAGACTGATCTAGGTTAGGCGATGTCTAGGTGTAGACTGATCTAGGTTAGGCGATGTCTAGGTGTAGACTGATCTAGGTTAGGCGATGTCTAGGTGTAGACTGATCTAGGTTAGGCGATGTCTAGGTGTAGACTGATCTAGGTTAGGCGATGTCTAGGTGTAGATTGATCTAGGTTAGGCGATTTCTAGGTGTAGACTGATCTAGGTTAGGCGATGTCTAGGTGTAGACTGATCTAGGTTAGGCGATGTCTAGGTGTAGACTGATATAGGTTAGGCGATGTCTAGGTGTAGATTGATCTAGGTTAAGCGATGTCTAGGTGTAGACTGATATAGGTTAGGCGATGTCTATGTGTAGATTGATCTAGGTTAGGCGATGTCTAGGTGTAGATTGATCTAGGTTAGGCGATGTCTAGGTGTAGACTGATCTAGGTTAGGCGATGTCTAGGTGTAGACTGATATAGGTTAGGCGATGTCTAGGTTTAGATTGATCTAGGTTAGGCGATGTCTAGGTGTAGACTGATCTAGGTTAGGCGATGTCTGGGTGTAGACTGATCTAGGTTAGGCGATGTCTAGGTGTAGATTGATCTAGATTAGGCGATGTCTAGGTGTAGATTGATCTAGGTTAGGCGATGTCTAGGTGTAGACTGATCTAGGTTAGGCGATGTCTGGGTGTAGATTGATCTAGGTTAGGCGATGTCTAGGTGTATATTGTTCTAGGTTAGGCGATGTCTAGGTGTAGACTGATCTAGGTTAGGCGATGTCTAGGTGTAGACTGATCTAGGTTAGGCGATGTCTAGGTGTAGAGTGATCTAGGTTAGGCGATGTCTAGGTGTAGACTGATATAGGTTAGGCGATGTCTAGGTGTAGATTGATCTAGGTTAGGCGATGTCTAGGTGTAGACTGATCTAGGTTAGGCGATGTCTAAGTGTAGACTGATCTAGGTTAGGCGATGTCTAGGTGTAGATTGATCTAGATTAGGCGATGTCTAGGTGTAGATTGATCTAGGTTAGGCGATGTCTAGGTGTAGAGTGATCTAGGTTAGGCGATGTCTAGGTGTAGACTGATATAGGTTAGGCGATGTCTAGGTGTAGATTGATCTAGGTTAGGCGATGTCTAGGTGTAGACTGATCTAGGTTAGGCGATGTCTAAGTGTAGACTGATCTAGGTTAGGCGATGTCTAGGTGTAGATTGATCTAGATTAGGCGATGTCTAGGTGTAGACTGATCTAGGTTAGGCGATGTCTAGGTGTAGACTGATCTAGGTTAGGCGATGTCTAGGTGTAGATTGATCTAGGTTAGGCGATGTCTAGGTGTAGACTGATCTAGGTTAGGCGATGTCTAGGTGTAGATTGATCTAGGTTAGGCGATGTCTAGGTGTAGACTGATCTAGGATAGGCGATGTCTAGGTGTAGATTGATCTAGGTTAGGCGATGTCTAGGTGTAGACTGATATAGGTTAGGCGATGTCTAGGTGTAGACTGATCTAGGTTAGGCGATGTCTAGGTGTAGATTGATCTAGGTTAGGCGATGTCTAGGTGTAGACTGATCTAGGTTAGGCGATGTCTAGGTTTAGATTGATTTAGGTTAGGCGATGTCTAGGTGTAGATTGATCTAGGTTAGGCGATGTCTAGGTGTAGATTGATCTAGGTTAGGCGATGTCTAGGTGTAGATTGATCTAGGTTAGGCGATGTCTAGGTGTAGATTGATCTAGGTTAGGCGATGTCTAGGTGTAGACTGATCTAGTTTAGGCGATGTCTAGGTGTAGACTGATCTAGGTTAGGCGATGTCTAGGTGTAGATTGATCTAGGTTAGGCGATGTCTAGGTGTAGATTGATCTAGGTTAGGCGATGTCTAGGTGTAGATTGATCTAGGTTATGCGATGTCTAGGTGTAGACTGATCTAGGTTAGGCGATGTCTAGGTGTAGACTGATCTAGGTTAGGCGATGTCTAGGTGTAGATTGATCTAGGTTAGGCGATGTCTAGGTGTAGACTGATCTAGGTTAGGCGATGTCTAGGTGTAGACTGATCTAGGTTAGGCGATGTCTAGGTGTAGACTGATCTAGGTTAGGCGATGTCTAGGTGTAGACTGATCTAGGTTAGGCGATGTCTAGGTGTAGACTGATCTAGGTTAGGCGATGTCTAGGTGTAGACTGATCTAGGTTAGGCGATGTCTAGGTGTAGATTGATCTAGGTTAGGCGATGTCTAGGTGTAGATTGATCTAGGTTAGGCGATGTCTAGGTGTAGACTGATCTAGGTTAGGCGATGTCTAGGTGTAGACTGATCTAGGTTAGGCGATGTATAGGTGTAGACTGATCTAGATTAGGCGATGTCTAGGTGTAGACTGATCTAGGTTAGGCGATGTCTAGGTGTAGACTGATCTAGGTTAGGCGATGTCTAGGTGTAGACTGATCTAGGTTAGGCGATGTCTAGGTGTAGACTGATCTAGGTTAGGCGATGTCTAGGTGTAGACTGATCTAGGTTAGGCGATGTCTAGGTGTAGACTGATCTAGGTTAGGCGATGTCTAGGTGTAGACTGATCTAGGTTAGGCGATGTCTAGGTGTAGACTGATCTAGGTTAGGCTATGTCTAGGTGTAGACTGATCTAGGTTAGGCGATGTCTAGGTGTAGATTTATCTAGGTTAGGCGATGTCTAGGTGTAGACTGATCTAGGTTAGGCGATGTCTAGGTGTAGACTGATCTAGGTTAGGCGATGTCTAGGTGTAGACTGATCTAGGTTAGGCGATGTCTAGGTGTAGACTGATCTAGGTTAGGCGATGACTAGGTGTAGACTGATCTAGGTTAGGCGATGTCTAGGTGTAGACTGATCTAGGTTAGGCGATGTCTAGGTGTAGACTGATATAGGTTAGGCGATGTCTAAGTGTATATTGATCTAGGTTAGGCGATGTCTAGGTGTAGACTGATCTAGGTTAGGCGATGTCTAGGTGTAGACTGATCTAGGTTAGGCGATGTCTAGGTGTAGATTGATCTAGATTAGGCGATGTCTAGGTGTAGACTGATCTAGGTTAGGCGATGTCTAGGTGTAGATTGATCTAGGTTAGGCGATGTCTAGGTGTAGATTGATCTAGGTTAGGCGATGTCTAGGTGTAGATTGATCTAGGTTATGCGATGTCTAGGTGTAGACTGATCTAGGTTAGGCGATGTCTAGGTGTAGACTGATCTAGGTTAGGCGATGTCTAGCTGTAGATTGATCTAGGTTAGGCGATGTCTAGGTGTAGACTGATCTAGGTTAGGCGATGTCTAGGTGTAGACTGATCTAGGTTAGGCGATGTCTAGGTGTAGACTGATCTAGGTTAGGCGATGTCTAGGTGTAGATTGATCTAGGTTAGGCGATGTCTAGGTGTAGATTGATCTAGGTTAGGCGATGTCTAGGTGTAGACTGATCTAGGTTAGGCGATGTCTAGGTGTAGACTGATCTAGGTTAGGCGATGTCTAGGTGTAGACTGATATAGGTTAGGCGATGTCTAGGTTTAGATTGATCTAGGTTAGGCGATGTCTAGGTGTAGACTGATCTAGGTTAGGCGATGTCTGGGTGTAGACTGATCTAGGTTAGGCGATGTCTAGGTGTAGATTGATCTAGATTAGGCGATGTCTAGGTGTAGATTGATCTAGGTTAGGCGATGTCTAGGTGTAGACTGATCTAGGTTAGGCGATGTCTGGGTGTAGATTGATCCAGGTTAGGCGATGTCTAGGTGTAGACTGATCTAGGTTAGGCGATGTCTAGGTGTAGACTGGTCTAGGTTAGGCGATGTCTAGGTGTAGATTTATCTAGGTTAGGCGATGTCTAGGTGTAGACTGATATAGGTTAGGCGATGTCTAGGTGTAGACTGATCTAGGTTAGGCGATGTCTAGGTGTAGACTGATCTAGGTTAGGCGATGTCTAGGTGTAGACTGATCTAGGTTAGGCGATGTCTAGGTGTAGACTGATCTAGGTTAGGCGTTGTCTAGTTGTAGATTGATCTAGATTAGGCGATGTCTAGGTGTAGATTGATCTAGGTTAGGCGATGTCTAGGTGTAGACTGATCTAGGTTAGGCGATGTCTAGGTGTAGATTGATCTAGGTTAGGCGATGTCTAGGTGTAGACTGATATAGGTTAGGCGATGTCTAGGTGTAGATTGATCTAGGTTAGGCGATGTCTAGGTGTAGACTGATCTAGGTTAGGCGATGTCTAGGTGTATATTGTTCTAGGTTAGGCGATGTCTAGGTGTAGACTGATCTAGGTTAGGCGATGTCTAGGTGTAGAGTGATCTAGGTTAGGCGATGTCTAGGTGTAGACTGATATAGGTTAGGCGATGTCTAGGTGTAGATTGATCTAGGTTAGGCGATGTCTAGGTGTAGACTGATCTAGGTTAGGCGATGTCTAGGTGTAGATTGATCTAGGTTAGGCGATGTCTAGGTGTAGACTGATATAGGTTAGGCGATGTCTATGTGTAGATTGATCTAGGTTAGGCGATGTCTAGGTGTAGATTGATCTAGGTTAGGCGATGTCTAGGTGTAGACTGATCTAGGTTAGGCGATGTCTAGGTGTAGACTGATATAGGTTAGGCGATGTCTAGGTTTAGATTGATCTAGGTTAGGCGATGTCTAGGTGTAGACTGATCTAGGTTAGGCGATGTCTGGGTGTAGACTGATCTAGGTTAGGCGATGTCTAGGTGTAGATTGATCTAGATTAGGCGATGTCTAGGTGTAGATTGATCTAGGTTAGGCGATGTCTAGGTGTAGACTGATCTAGGTTAGGCGATGTCTGGGTGTAGATTGATCCAGGTTAGGCGATGTCTAGGTGTAGACTGATCTAGGTTAGGCGATGTCTAGGTGTAGACTGGTCTAGGTTAGGCGATGTCTAGGTGTAGATTTATCTAGGTTAGGCGATGTCTAGGTGTAGACTGATATAGGTTAGGCGATGTCTAGGTGTAGACTGATCTAGGTTAGGCGATGTCTAGGTGTAGACTGATCTAGGTTAGGCGATGTATGGGTGTAGATTGATCCAGGTTAGGCGATGTCTAGTTGTAGACTGATCTAGGTTAGGCGATGTCTAGGTGTAGACTGGTCTAGGTTAGGCGATGTCTAGGTGTAGATTTATCTAGGTTAGGCGATATCTAGGTGTAGACTGATATAGGTTAGGCGATGTCTAGGTGTAGACTGATCTAGGTTAGGTGATGTCTAGGTGTAGACTGATCTAGGTTAGGCGATGTCTAGGTGTAGACTGATCTAGGTTAGGCGATGTCTAGGTGTAGACTGATCTAGGTTAGGCGTTGTCTAGTTGTAGATTGATCTAGATTAGGCGATGTCTAGGTGTAGATTGATCTAGGTTAGGCGATGTCTAGGTGTAGACTGATCTAGGTTAGGCGATGTCTAGGTGTAGATTGATCTAGGTTAGGCGATGTCTAGGTGTAGACTGATATAGGTTAGGCGATGTCTAGGTGTAGATTGATCTAGGTTAGGCGATGTCTAGGTGTAGACTGATCTAGGTTAGGCGATGTCTAGGTGTATATTGTTCTAGGTTAGGCGATGTCTAGGTGTAGACTGATCTAGATTAGGCGATGTCTAGGTGTAGACTGATCTAGGTTAGGCGATGTCTAGGTGTAGAGTGATCTAGGTTAGACGATGTCTAGGTGTAGACTGATCTAGGTTAGGCGATGTCTAGGTGTAGACTGATCTAGGTTAGGCGATGTCTAGGTGTAGATTGATCTAGGTTAGGCGATGTCTAGGTGTAGACTGATATAGGTTAGGCGATGTCTATGTGTAGATTGATCTAGGTTAGGCGATGTATAGGTGTAGATTGATCTAGGTTAGGCGATGTCTAGGTGTAGACTGATCTAGGTTAGGCGATGTCTAGGTGTAGACTGATATAGGTTAGGCGATGTCTAGGTTTAGATTGATCTAGGTTAGGCGATGTCTAGGTGTAGACTGATCTAGGTTAGGCGATGTCTGGGTGTAGACTGATCTAGGTTAGGCGATGTCTAGGTGTAGATTGATCTAGATTAGGCGATGTCTAGGTGAAGATTGATCTAGGTTAGGCGATGTCTAGGTGTAGACTGATCTAGGTTAGGCGATGTCTGGGTGTAGATTGATCCAGGTTAGGCGATGTCTAGGTGTAGACTGATCTAGGTTAGGCGATGTCTAGGTGTAGACTGGTCTAGGTTAGGCGATGTCTAGGTGTAGATTTATCTAGGTTAGGCGATGTCTAGGTGTAGACTGATATAGGTTAGGCGATGTCTAGGTGTAGACTGATCTAGGTTAGGCGATGTCTAGGTGTAGACTGATCTAGGTTAGGCGATGTCTAGGTGTATATTGTTCTAGGTTAGGCGATGTCTAGGTGTAGACTGATCTAGGTTAGGCGATGTCTAGGTGTAGACTGATCTAGGTTAGGCGATGTCTAGGTGTAGACTGATCTAGGTTAGGCGATGTCTAGGTGTAGACTGATCTAGGTTAGGCGATGTCTAGGTGTAGACTGATCTAGGTTAGGCGATGTCTAGGTGTAGACTGATCTAGGTTAGGCTATGTCTAGGTGTAGACTGATCTAGATTAGGCGATGTCTAGGTGTAGATTTATCTAGGTTAGGCGATGTCTAGGTGTAGACTGATCTAGGTTAGGCGATGTCTAGGTGTAGACTGATCTAGGTTAGGCGATGTCTAGGTGTAGACTGATCTAGGTTAGGCGATGTCTAGGTGTAGACTGATCTAGGTTAGGCGATGACTAGGTGTAGACTGATCTAGGTTAGGCGATGTCTAGGTGTAGACTGATCTAGGTTAGGCGATGTCTAGGTGTAGACTGATATAGGTTAGGCGATGTCTAAGTGTATATTGATCTAGGTTAGGCGATGTCTAGGTGTAGACTGATCTAGGTTAGGCGATGTCTAGGTGTAGACTGATCTAGGTTAGGCGATGTCTAGGTGTAGATTGATCTAGATTAGGCGATGTCTAGGTGTAGATTGATCTAGGTTAGGCGATGTCTAGGTGTAGATTGATCTAGGTTAGGCGATGTCTAGGTGTAGACTGATCTAGGTTAGGCGATGTCTAGGTGTAGACTGATCTAGGTTAGGCGATGTCTAGGTGTAGATTGATCTAGGTTAGGCGATGTCTATGTGTAGACTGATCTAGGTTAGGCGATGTCTAGGTGTAGACTGATCTAGGTTAGGCGATGTCTAGGTGTAGATTGATCTAGGTTAGGCGATGTCTAGGTGTAGACTGATCTAGGTTAGGCGATGTCTAGGTGTAGACTGATCTAGGTTAGGCGATGTCTAGGTGTAGATTGATCTAGGTTAGGCGATGTCTAGGTGTAGACTGATCTAGGTTAGGCGATGTCTAGGTGTAGATTGATCTAGGTTAGGCGATGTCTAGGTGTAGACTGATCTAGGTTAGGCGATGTCTAGGTGTAGATTGATCTAGGTTAGGCGATGTCTAGGTGTAGACTGATCTAGGTTAGGCGATGTCTAGGTGTAGATTGATCTAGGTTAGGCTATGTCTAGGTGTAGACTGATCTAGGTTAGGCGATGTCTAGGTGTAGATTGATCTAGGTTAGGCGATGTCTAGGTGTAGACTGATCTAGGTTAGGCGATGTCTAGGTGTAGATTGATCTAGGTTAGGCGATGTCTAGGTGTAGACTGATCTAGGTTAGGCGATGTCTAGGTGTAGATTGATCTAGGTTAGGCGATGTCTAGGTGTATATTGATCTAGGTTAGGCGATGTCTAGGTGTAGATTGATCTAGGTTATGCGATGTCTAGGTGTAGACTGATCTAGGTTAGGCGATGTCTAGGTGTAGACTGATCTAGGTTAGGCGATGTCTAGGTGTAGATTGATCTAGGTTAGGCGATGTCTAGGTGTAGACTGATCTAGGTTAGGCGATGTCTAGGTGTAGACTGATCTAGGTTAGGCGATGTCTACGGGTAGACTGATCTAGGTTAGGCGATGTCTAAGTGTAGACTGATATAGGTTAGGCGATGTCTATGTGTAGATTGATCTAGGTTAGGCGATGTCTAGGTGTAGATTGATCTAGGTTAGGCGATGTCTAGGTGTAGACTGATCTAGGTTAGGCGATGTCTAGGTGTAGACTGATCTAGGTTAGGCGATGTCTAGGTGTAGATTGATCTAGATTAGGCGATGTCTAGGTGTAGACTGATCTAGGTTAGGCGATGTCTAGGTGTAGACTGATCTAGGTTAGGCGATGTCTAGGTGTAGATTGATCTAGGTTAGGCGATGTCTAGGTGTAGACTGATCTAGGTTAGGCGATGTCTAGGTGTAGATTGATCTAGGTTAGGCGATGTCTAGGTGTAGACTGATCTAGGTTAGGCGATGTCTAGGTGTAGATTGATCTAGGTTAGGCGATGTCTAGGTGTAGACTGATCTAGGTTAGGCGATGTCTAGGTGTAGATTGATCTAGGTTAGGCGATGTCTAGGTGTAGACTGATCTAGGTTAGGCGATGTCTAGGTGTAGATTGATCTAGGTTAGGCGATGTCTAGGTGTAGACTGATCTAGGTTAGGCGATGTCTAGGTGTAGATTGATCTAGGTTAGGCGATGTCTAGGTGTAGACTGATCTAGGTTAGGCGATGTCTAGGTGTAGATTGATCTAGGTTAGGCTATGTCTAGGTGTAGACTGATCTAGGTTAGGCGATGTCTAGGTGTAGATTGATCTAGGTTAGGCGATGTCTAGGTGTAGACTGATCTAGGTTAGGCGATGTCTAGGTGTAGATTGATCTAGGTTAGGCGATGTCTAGGTGTAGACTGATCTAGGTTAGGCGATGTCTAGGTGTAGATTGATCTAGGTTAGGCGATGTCTAGGTGTATATTGATCTAGGTTAGGCGATGTCTAGGTGTAGATTGATCTAGGTTATGCGATGTCTAGGTGTAGACTGATCTAGGTTAGGCGATGTCTAGGTGTAGACTGATCTAGGTTAGGCGATGTCTAGGTGTAGATTGATCTAGGTTAGGCGATGTCTAGGTGTAGACTGATCTAGGTTAGGCGATGTCTAGGTGTAGACTGATCTAGGTTAGGCGATGTCTACGGGTAGACTGATCTAGGTTAGGCGATGTCTAAGTGTAGACTGATATAGGTTAGGCGATGTCTATGTGTAGATTGATCTAGGTTAGGCGATGTCTAGGTGTAGATTGATCTAGGTTAGGCGATGTCTAGGTGTAGACTGATCTAGGTTAGGCGATGTCTAGGTGTAGACTGATATAGGTTAGGCGATGTCTAGGTTTAGATTGATCTAGGTTAGGCGATGTCTAGGTGTAGACTGATCTAGGTTAGGCGATGTCTGGGTGTAGACTGATCTAGGTTAGGCGATGTCTAGGTGTAGATTGATCTAGATTAGGCGATGTCTAGGTGTAGATTGATCTAGGTTAGGCGATGTCTAGGTGTAGACTGATCTAGGTTAGGCGATGTCTGGGTGTAGATTGATCCAGGTTAGGCGATGTCTAGGTGTAGACTGATCTAGGTTAGGCGATGTCTAGGTGTAGACTGGTCTAGGTTAGGCGATGTCTAGGTGTAGATTTATCTAGGTTAGGCGATGTCTAGGTGTAGACTGATATAGGTTAGGCGATGTCTAGGTGTAGACTGATCTAGGTTAGGCGATGTCTAGGTGTAGACTGATCTAGGTTAGGCGATGTCTAGATGTAGACTGATCTAGGTTAGGCGATGTCTAGGTGTAGAATGATCTAGGTTAGGCGTTGTCTAGTTGTAGATTGATCTAGATTAGGCGATGTCTAGGTGTAGATTGATCTAGGTTAGGCGATGTCTAGGTGTAGACTGATCTAGGTTAGGCGATGTCTAGGTGTAGATTGATCTAGGTTAGGCGATGTCTAGGTGTAGACTGATATAGGTTAGGCGATGTCTAGGTGTAGATTGATCTAGGTTAGGCGATGTCTAGGTGTAGACTGATCTAGGTTAGGCGATGTCTAGGTGTATATTGTTCTAGGTTAGGCGATGTCTAGGTGTAGACTGATCTAGGTTAGGCGATGTCTAGGTGTAGAGTGATCTAGGTTAGGCGATGTCTAGGTGTAGACTGATATAGGTTAGGCGATGTCTAGGTGTAGATTGATCTAGGTTAGGCGATGTCTAGGTGTAGACTGATCTAGGTTAGGCGATGTCTAGGTGTAGATTGATCTAGGTTAGGCGATGTCTAGGTGTAGACTGATATAGGTTAGGCGATGTCTATGTGTAGATTGATCTAGGTTAGGCGATGTCTAGGTGTAGATTGATCTAGGTTAGGCGATGTCTAGGTGTAGACTGATCTAGGTTAGGCGATGTCTAGGTGTAGACTGATATAGGTTAGGCGATGTCTAGGTTTAGATTGATCTAGGTTAGGCGATGTCTAGGTGTAGACTGATCTAGGTTAGGCGATGTCTGGGTGTAGACTGATCTAGGTTAGGCGATGTCTAGGTGTAGATTGATCTAGATTAGGCGATGTCTAGGTGTAGATTGATCTAGGTTAGGCGATGTCTAGGTGTAGACTGATCTAGGTTAGGCGATGTCTGGGTGTAGATTGATCCAGGTTAGGCGATGTCTAGGTGTAGACTGATCTAGGTTAGGCGATGTCTAGGTGTAGACTGGTCTAGGTTAGGCGATGTCTAGGTGTAGATTTATCTAGGTTAGGCGATGTCTAGGTGTAGACTGATATAGGTTAGGCGATGTCTAGGTGTAGACTGATCTAGGTTAGGCGATGTCTAGGTGTAGACTGATCTAGGTTAGGCGATGTATGGGTGTAGATTGATCCAGGTTAGGCGATGTCTAGTTGTAGACTGATCTAGGTTAGGCGATGTCTAGGTGTAGACTGGTCTAGGTTAGGCGATGTCTAGGTGTAGATTTATCTAGGTTAGGCGATATCTAGGTGTAGACTGATATAGGTTAGGCGATGTCTAGGTGTAGACTGATCTAGGTTAGGTGATGTCTAGGTGTAGACTGATCTAGGTTAGGCGATGTCTAGGTGTAGACTGATCTAGGTTAGGCGATGTCTAGGTGTAGACTGATCTAGGTTAGGCGTTGTCTAGTTGTAGATTGATCTAGATTAGGCGATGTCTAGGTGTAGATTGATCTAGGTTAGGCGATGTCTAGGTGTAGACTGATCTAGGTTAGGCGATGTCTAGGTGTAGATTGATCTAGGTTAGGCGATGTCTAGGTGTAGACTGATATAGGTTAGGCGATGTCTAGGTGTAGATTGATCTAGGTTAGGCGATGTCTAGGTGTAGACTGATGTAGGTTAGGCGATGTCTAGGTGTATATTGTTCTAGGTTAGGCGATGTCTAGGTGTAGACTGATCTAGATTAGGCGATGTCTAGGTGTAGACTGATCTAGGTTAGGCGATGTCTAGGTGTAGAGTGATCTAGGTTAGACGATGTCTAGGTGTAGACTGATCTAGGTTAGGCGATGTCTAGGTGTAGACTGATCTAGGTTAGGCGATGTCTAGGTGTAGATTGATCTAGGTTAGGCGATGTCTAGGTGTAGACTGATATAGGTTAGGCGATGTCTATGTGTAGATTGATCTAGGTTAGGCGATGTCTAGGTGTAGATTGATCTAGGTTAGGCGATGTCTAGGTGTAGACTGATCTAGGTTAGGCGATGTCTAGGTGTAGACTGATATAGGTTAGGCGATGTCTAGGTTTAGATTGATCTAGGTTAGGCGATGTCTAGGTGTAGACTGATCTAGGTTAGGCGATGTCTGGGTGTAGACTGATCTAGGTTAGGCGATGTCTAGGTGTAGATTGATCTAGATTAGGCGATGTCTAGGTGAAGATTGATCTAGGTTAGGCGATGTCTAGGTGTAGACTGATCTAGGTTAGGCGATGTCTGGGTGTAGATTGATCCAGGTTAGGCGATGTCTAGGTGTAGACTGATCTAGGTTAGGCGATGTCTAGGTGTAGACTGGTCTAGGTTAGGCGATGTCTAGGTGTAGATTTATCTAGGTTAGGCGATGTCTAGGTGTAGACTGATATAGGTTAGGCGATGTCTAGGTGTAGACTGATCTAGGTTAGGCGATGTCTAGGTGTAGACTGATCTAGGTTAGGCGATGTCTAGGTGTATATTGTTCTAGGTTAGGCGATGTCTAGGTGTAGACTGATCTAGGTTAGGCGATGTCTAGGTGTAGACTGATCTAGGTTAGGCGATGTCTAGGTGTAGAGTGATCTAGGTTAGGCGATGTCTAGGTGTAGACTGATATAGGTTAGGCGATGTCTAGGTGTAGATTGATCTAGGTTAGGCGATGTCTAGGTGTAGACTGATCTAGGTTAGGCGATGTCTAGGTGTAGACTGATCTAGGTTAGGCGATGTCTAGGTGTAAATTGATCTAGATTAGGCGATGTCTAGGTGTAGACTGATCTAGGTTAGGCGATGTCTAGGTGTAGACTGATCTAGGTTAGGCGATGTCTAGGTGTAGATTGATCAAGGTTAGGCGATGTCTAGGTGTAGACTGATCTAGGTTAGGCGATGTCTAGGTGTAGATTGATCTAGGTTAGGCGATGTCTAGGTGTAGACTGATCTAGGTTAGGCGATGTCTAGGTGTAGATTGATCTAGGTTAGGCGATGTCTAGGTGTAGACTGATCTAGGTTAGGCGATGTCTAGGTGTAGATTGATCTAGGTTAGGCGATGTCTAGGTGTAGACTGATCTAGGTTAGGCGATGTCTAAGTTTAGATTGATTTAGGTTAGGCGATGTCTAGGTGTAGATTGATCTAGGTTAGGCGATGTCTAGGTGTAGATTGATCTAGGTTAGGCGATGTCTAGGTGTAGATTGATCTAGGTTAGGCGATGTCTAGGTGTAGATTGATCTAGGTTAGGCGATGTCTAGGTGTAGACTGATCTAGGTTAGGCGATGTCTAGGTGTAGATTGATCTAGGTTAGGCGATGTCTAGGTGTATATTGATCTAGGTTAGGCGATGTCTAGGTGTAGATTGATCTAGGTTATGCGATGTCTAGGTGTAGACTGATCTAGGTTAGGCGATGTCTAGGTGTAGACTGATCTAGGTTAGGCGATGTCTAGGTGTAGATTGATCTAGGTTAGGCGATGTCTAGGTGTAGACTGATCTAGGTTAGGCGATGTCTAGGTGTAGACTGATCTAGGTTAGGCGATGTCTAGGGGTAGACTGATCTTGGTTAGGCGATGTCTAGGTGTAGACTGATATAGGTTAGGCGATGTCTATGTGTAGACTGATCTAGGTTAGGCGATGTCTAGGTGTAGACTGATATAGGTTAGGCGATGTCTAGGTTTAGATTGATCTAGGTTAGGCGATGTCTAGGTGTAGACTGATCTAGGTTAGGCGATGTCTGGGTGTAGACTGATCTAGGTTAGGCGATGTCTAGGTGTAGATTGATCTAGATTAGGCGATGTCTAGGTGTAGATTGATCTAGGTTAGGCGATGTCTAGGTGTAGACTGATCTAGGTTAGGCGATGTCTGGGTGTAGATTGATCCAGGTTAGGCGATGTCTAGGTGTAGACTGATCTAGGTTAGGCGATGTCTAGGTGTAGACTGGTCTAGGTTAGGCGATGTCTAGGTGTAGATTTATCTAGGTTAGGCGATGTCTAGGTGTAGACTGATATAGGTTAGGCGATGTCTAGGTGTAGACTGATCTAGGTTAGGCGATGTCTAGGTGTAGACTGATCTAGGTTAGGCGATGTCTAGGTGTAGACTGATCTAGGTTAGGCGATGTCTAGGTGTAGACTGATCTAGGTTAGGCGTTGTCTAGTTGTAGATTGATCTAGATTAGGCGATGTCTAGGTGTAGATTGATCTAGGTTAGGCGATGTCTAGGTATAGACTGATCTAGGTTAGGCGATGTCTAGGTGTAGATTGATCTAGGTTAGGCGATGTCTAGGTGTAGACTGATATAGGTTAGGCGATGTCTAGGTGTAGATTGATCTAGGTTAGGCGATGTCTAGGTGTAGACTGATCTAGGTTAGGCGATGTCTAGGTGTATATTGTTCTAGGTTAGGCGATGTCTAGGTGTAGACTGATCTAGGTTAGGCGATGTCTAGGTGTAGACTGATCTAGGTTAGGCGATGTCTAGGTGTAGAGTGATCTAGGTTAGGCGATGTCTAGGTGTAGACTGATATAGGTTAGGCGATGTCTAGGTGTAGATTGATCTAGGTTAGGCGATGTCTAGGTGTAGACTGATCTAGGTTAGGCGATGTCTAGGTGTAGACTGATCTAGGTTAGGCGATGTCTAGGTGTAGATTGACCTAGATTAGGCGATGTCTAGGTGTAGACTGATCTAGGTTAGGCGATGTCTAGGTGTAGACTGATCTAGGTTAGGCGATGTCTAGGTGTAGATTGATCTAGGTTAGGCGATGTCTAGGTGTAGACTGATCTAGGTTAGGCGATGTCTAGGTGTAGATTGATCTAGGTTAGGCGATGTCTAGGTGTAGACTGATCTAGGTTAGGCGATGTCTAGGTGTAGATTGATCTAGGTTAGGCGATGTCTAGGTGTAGACTGATCTAGGTTAGGCGATGTCTAGGTGTAGATTGATCTAGGTTAGGCGATGTCTAGGTGTAGACTGATCTAGGTTAGGCGATGTCTAAGTTTAGATTGATTTAGGTTAGGCGATGTCTAGGTGTAGATTGATCTAGGTTAGGCGATGTCTAGGTGTAGATTGATCTAGGTTCGGTGATGTCTAGGTGTAGATTGATCTAGGTTAGGCGATGTCTAGGTGTAGATTGATCTAGGTTAGGCGATGTCTAGGTGTAGACTGATCTAGGTTAGGCGATGTCTAGGTGTAGATTGATCTAGGTTAGGCGATGTCTAGGTGTAGATTGATCTAGGTTAGGCGATGTCTAGGTGTAGATTGATCTAGGTTATGCGATGTCTAGGTGTAGACTGATCTAGGTTAGGCGATGTCTAGGTGTAGACTGATCTAGGTTAGGCGATGTCTAGGTGTAGATTGATCTAGGTTAGGCGATGTCTAGGTGTAGACTGATCTAGGTTAGGCGATGTCTAGGTGTAGACTGATCTAGGTTAGGCGATGTCTAGGTGTAGACTGATCTAGGTTAGGCGATGTCTAGGTGTAGACTGATCTAGGTTAGGCGATGTCTAGGTGTAGACTGATCTAGGTTAGGCGATGTCTAGGTGTAGATTGATCTAGGTTAGGCGATGTCTAGGTGTAGACTGATCTAGGTTAGGCGATGTCTAGGTGTAGACTGATCTAGGTTAGGCGATGTCTAGGTGTAGACTGATCTAGGTTAGGCGATGTCTAGGTGTAGACTGATCTAGGTTAGGCGATGTCTAGGTGTAGACTGATCTAGGTTAGGCGATGTCTAGGTGTAGACTGATCTAGGTTAGGCGATGTCTAGGTGTAGGCTGATCTAGGTTAGGCGATGTCTGGGTGTAGATTGATCCAGGTTAGGCGATGTCTAGGTGTAGACTGATCTAGGTTAGGCGATGTCTAGGTGTAGACTGGTCTAGGTTAGGCGATGTCTAGGTGTAGATTTATCTAGGTTAGGCGATGTCTAGGTGTAGACTGATATAGGTTAGGCGATGTCTAGGTGTAGACTGATCTAGGTTAGGCGATGTCTAGGTGTAGACTGATCTAGGTTAGGCGATGTCTAGGTGTATATTGTTCTAGGTTAGGCGATGTCTAGGTGTAGACTGATCTAGGTTAGGCGATGTCTAGGTGTAGACTGATCTAGGTTAGGCGATGTCTAGGTGTAGAGTGATCTAGGTTAGGCGATGTCTAGGTGTAGACTGATATAGGTTAGGCGATGTCTAGGTGTAGATTGATCTAGGTTAGGCGATGTCTAGGTGTAGACTGATCTAGGTTAGGCGATGTCTAGGTGTAGACTGATCTAGGTTAGGCGATGTCTAGGTGTAGATTGATCTAGATTAGGCGATGTCTAGGTGTAGACTGATCTAGGTTAGGCGATGTCTAGGTGTAGACTGATCTAGGTTAGGCGATGTCTAGGTGTAGATTGATCAAGGTTAGGCGATGTCTAGGTGTAGACTGATCTAGGTTAGGCGATGTCTAGGTGTAGATTGATCTAGGTTAGGCGATGTCTAGGTGTAGACTGATCTAGGTTAGGCGATGTCTAGGTGTAGATTGATCTAGGTTAGGCGATGTCTAGGTGTAGACTGATCTAGGTTAGGCGATGTCTAGGTGTAGATTGATCTAGGTTAGGCGATGTCTAGGTGTAGACTGATCTAGGTTAGGCGATGTCTAAGTTTAGATTGATTTAGGTTAGGCGATGTCTAGGTGTAGATTGATCTAGGTTAGGCGATGTCTAGGTGTAGATTGATCTAGGTTAGGCGATGTCTAGGTGTAGATTGATCTAGGTTAGGCGATGTCTAGGTGTAGATTGATCTAGGTTAGGCGATGTCTAGGTGTAGACTGATCTAGGTTAGGCGATGTCTAGGTGTAGATTGATCTAGGTTAGGCGATGTCTAGGTGTATATTGATCTAGGTTAGGCGATGTCTAGGTGTAGATTGATCTAGGTTATGCGATGTCTAGGTGTAGACTGATCTAGGTTAGGCGATGTCTAGGTGTAGACTGATCTAGGTTAGGCGATGTCTAGGTGTAGATTGATCTAGGTTAGGCGATGTCTAGGTGTAGACTGATCTAGGTTAGGCGATGTCTAGGTGTAGACTGATCTAGGTTAGGCGATGTCTAGGGGTAGACTGATCTTGGTTAGGCGATGTCTAGGTGTAGACTGATATAGGTTAGGCGATGTCTATGTGTAGACTGATCTAGGTTAGGCGATGTCTAGGTGTAGACTGATATAGGTTAGGCGATGTCTAGGTTTAGATTGATCTAGGTTAGGCGATGTCTAGGTGTAGACTGATCTAGGTTAGGCGATGTCTGGGTGTAGACTGATCTAGGTTAGGCGATGTCTAGGTGTAGATTGATCTAGATTAGGCGATGTCTAGGTGTAGAGTGATCTAGGTTAGGCGATGTCTAGGTGTAGACTGATATAGGTTAGGCGATGTCTAGGTGTAGATTGATCTAGGTTAGGCGATGTCTAGGTGTATATTGTTCTAGGTTAGGCGATGTCTAGGTGTAGACTGATCTAGGTTAGGCGATGTCTAGGTGTAGACTGATCTAGGTTAGGCGATGTCTAGGTGTAGAGTGATCTAGGTTAGGCGATGTCTAGGTGTAGACTGATATAGGTTAGGCGATGTCTAGGTGTAGATTGATCTAGGTTAGGCGATGTCTAGGTGTAGACTGATCTAGGTTAGGCGATGTCTAGGTGTAGACTGATCTAGGTTAGGCGATGTCTAGGTGTAGATTGATCTAGATTAGGCGATGTCTAGGTGTAGACTGATCTAGGTTAGGCGATGTCTAGGTGTAGACTGATCTAGGTTAGGCGATGTCTAGGTGTAGATTGATCAAGGTTAGGCGATGTCTAGGTGTAGACTGATCTAGGTTAGGCGATGTCTAGGTGTAGATTGATCTAGGTTAGGCGATGTCTAGGTGTAGACTGATCTAGGTTAGGCGATGTCTAGGTGTAGATTGATCTAGGTTAGGCGATGTCTAGGTGTAGACTGATCTAGGTTAGGCGATGTCTAGGTGTAGATTGATCTAGGTTAGGCGATGTCTAGGTGTAGACTGATCTAGGTTAGGCGATGTCTAAGTTTAGATTGATTTAGGTTAGGCGATGTCTAGGTGTAGATTGATCTAGGTTAGGCGATGTCTAGGTGTAGATTGATCTAGGTTAGGCGATGTCTAGGTGTAGATTGATCTAGGTTAGGCGATGTCTAGGTGTAGATTGATCTAGGTTAGGCGATGTCTAGGTGTAGACTGATCTAGGTTAGGCGATGTCTAGGTGTAGATTGATCTAGGTTAGGCGATGTCTAGGTGTATATTGATCTAGGTTAGGCGATGTCTAGGTGTAGATTGATCTAGGTTATGCGATGTCTAGGTGTAGACTGATCTAGGTTAGGCGATGTCTAGGTGTAGACTGATCTAGGTTAGGCGATGTCTAGGTGTAGATTGATCTAGGTTAGGCGATGTCTAGGTGTAGACTGATCTAGGTTAGGCGATGTCTAGGTGTAGACTGATCTAGGTTAGGCGATGTCTAGGGGTAGACTGATCTTGGTTAGGCGATGTCTAGGTGTAGACTGATATAGGTTAGGCGATGTCTATGTGTAGACTGATCTAGGTTAGGCGATGTCTAGGTGTAGACTGATATAGGTTAGGCGATGTCTAGGTTTAGATTGATCTAGGTTAGGCGATGTCTAGGTGTAGACTGATCTAGGTTAGGCGATGTCTGGGTGTAGACTGATCTAGGTTAGGCGATGTCTAGGTGTAGATTGATCTAGATTAGGCGATGTCTAGGTGTAGATTGATCTAGGTTAGGCGATGTCTAGGTGTAGACTGATCTAGGTTAGGCGATGTCTGGGTGTAGATTGATCCAGGTTAGGCGATGTCTAGGTGTAGACTGATCTAGGTTAGGCGATGTCTAGGTGTAGACTGGTCTAGGTTAGGCGATGTCTAGGTGTAGATTTATCTAGGTTAGGCGATGTCTAGGTGTAGACTGATATAGGTTAGGCGATGTCTAGGTGTAGACTGATCTAGGTTAGGCGATGTCTAGGTGTAGACTGATCTAGGTTAGGCGATGTCTAGGTGTAGACTGATCTAGGTTAGGCGATGTCTAGGTGTAGACTGATCTAGGTTAGGCGTTGTCTAGTTGTAGATTGATCTAGATTAGGCGATGTCTAGGTGTAGATTGATCTAGGTTAGGCGATGTCTAGGTGTAGACTGATCTAGGTTAGGCGAAGTCTAGGTGTAGATTGATCTAGGTTAGGCGATGTCTAGGTGTAGACTGATATAGGTTAGGCGATGTCTAGGTGTAGATTGATCTAGGTTAGGCGATGTCTAGGTGTAGACTGATCTAGGTTAGGCGATGTCTAGGTGTATATTGTTCTAGGTTAGGCGATGTCTAGGTGTAGACTGATCTAGGTTAGGCGATGTCTAGGTGTAGACTGATCTAGGTTAGGCGATGTCTAGGTGTAGACTGATCTAGGTTAGGCGATGTCTAGGTGTATATTGTTCTAGGTTAGGCGATGTCTAGGTGTAGACTGATCTAGGTTAGGCGATGTCTAGGTGTAGACTGATCTAGGTTAGGCGATGTCTAGGTGTAGAGTGATCTAGGTTAGGCGATGTCTAGGTGTAGACTGATATAGGTTAGGCGATGTCTAGGTGTAGATTGATCTAGGTTAGGCGATGTCTAGGTGTAGACTGATCTAGGTTAGGCGATGTCTAGGTGTAGACTGATCTAGGTTAGGCGATGTCTAGGTGTAGATTGATCTAGATTAGGCGATGTCTAGGTGTAGACTGATCTAGGTTAGGCGATGTCTAGGTGTAGACTGATCTAGGTTAGGCGATGTCTAGGTGTAGATTGATCAAGGTTAGGCGATGTCTAGGTGTAGACTGATCTAGGTTAGGCGATGTCTAGGTGTAGATTGATCTAGGTTAGGCGATGTCTAGGTGTAGACTGATCTAGGTTAGGCGATGTCTAGGTGTAGATTGATCTAGGTTAGGCGATGTCTAGGTGTAGACTGATCTAGGTTAGGCGATGTCTAGGTGTAGATTGATCTAGGTTAGGCGATGTCTAGGTGTAGACTGATCTAGGTTAGGCGATGTCTAAGTTTAGATTGATTTAGGTTAGGCGATGTCTAGGTGTAGATTGATCTAGGTTAGGCGATGTCTAGGTGTAGATTGATCTAGGTTAGGCGATGTCTAGGTGTAGATTGATCTAGGTTAGGCGATGTCTAGGTGTAGATTGATCTAGGTTAGGCGATGTCTAGGTGTAGACTGATCTAGGTTAGGCGATGTCTAGGTGTAGATTGATCTAGGTTAGGCGATGTCTAGGTGTATATTGATCTAGGTTAGGCGATGTCTAGGTGTAGATTGATCTAGGTTATGCGATGTCTAGGTGTAGACTGATCTAGGTTAGGCGATGTCTAGGTGTAGACTGATCTAGGTTAGGCGATGTCTAGGTGTAGATTGATCTAGGTTAGGCGATGTCTAGGTGTAGACTGATCTAGGTTAGGCGATGTCTAGGTGTAGACTGATCTAGGTTAGGCGATGTCTAGGGGTAGACTGATCTTGGTTAGGCGATGTCTAGGTGTAGACTGATATAGGTTAGGCGATGTCTATGTGTAGATTGATCTAGGTTAGGCGATGTCTAGGTGTAGACTGATATAGGTTAGGCGATGTCTAGGTTTAGATTGATCTAGGTTAGGCGATGTCTAGGTGTAGACTGATCTAGGTTAGGCGATGTCTGGGTGTAGACTGATCTAGGTTAGGCGATGTCTAGGTGTAGATTGATCTAGATTAGGCGATGTCTAGGTGTAGATTGATCTAGGTTAGGCGATGTCTAGGTGTAGACTGATCTAGGTTAGGCGATGTCTGGGTGTAGATTGATCCAGGTTAGGCGATGTCTAGGTGTAGACTGATCTAGGTTAGGCGATGTCTAGGTGTAGACTGGTCTAGGTTAGGCGATGTCTAGGTGTAGATTTATCTAGGTTAGGCGATGTCTAGGTGTAGACTGATATAGGTTAGGCGATGTCTAGGTGTAGACTGATCTAGGTTAGGCGATGTCTAGGTGTAGACTGATCTAGGTTAGGCGATGTCTAGGTGTAGACTGATCTAGGTTAGGCGATGTCTAGGTGTAGACTGATCTAGGTTAGGCGTTGTCTAGTTGTAGATTGATCTAGATTAGGCGATGTCTAGGTGTAGATTGATCTAGGTTAGGCGATGTCTAGGTGTAGACTGATCTAGGTTAGGCGATGTCTAGGTGTAGATTGATCTAGGTTAGGCGATGTCTAGGTGTAGACTGATATAGGTTAGGCGATGTCTAGGTGTAGATTGATCTAGGTTAGGCGATGTCTAGGTGTAGACTGATCTAGGTTAGGCGATGTCTAGGTGTATATTGTTCTAGGTTAGGCGATGTCTAGGTGTAGACTGATCTAGGTTAGGCGATGTCTAGGTGTAGACTGATCTAGGTTAGGCGATGTCTAGGTGTAGAGTGATCTAGGTTAGGCGATGTCTAGGTGTAGACTGATATAGGTTAGGCGATGTCTAGGTGTAGATTGATCTAGGTTAGGCGATGTCTAGGTGTAGACTGATCTAGGTTAGGCGATGTCTAGGTGTAGACTGATCTAGGTTAGGCGATGTCTAGGTGTAGATTGATCTAGATTAGGCGATGTCTAGGTGTAGACTGATCTAGGTTAGGCGATGTCTAGGTGTAGACTGATCTAGGTTAGGCGATGTCTAGGTGTAGATTGATCTAGGTTAGGCGATGTCTAGGTGTAGACTGATCTAGGTTAGGCGATGTCTAGGTGTAGATTGATCTAGGTTAGGCGATGTCTAGGTGTAGACTGATCTAGGTTAGGCGATGTCTAGGTGTAGATTGATCTAGGTTAGGCGATGTCTAGGTGTAGACTGATCTAGGTTAGGCGATGTCTAGGTGTAGATTGATCTAGGTTAGGCGATGTCTAGGTGTAGACTGATCTAGGTTAGGCGATGTCTAAGTTTAGATTGATTTAGGTTAGGCGATGTCTAGGTGTAGATTGATCTAGGTTAGGCGATGTCTAGGTGTAGATTGATCTAGGTTCGGTGATGTCTAGGTGTAGATTGATCTAGGTTAGGCGATGTCTAGGTGTAGATTGATCTAGGTTAGGCGATGTCTAGGTGTAGACTGATCTAGGTTAGGCGATGTCTAGGTGTAGATTGATCTAGGTTAGGCGATGTCTAGGTGTAGATTTATCTAGGTTATGCGATGTCTAGGTGTAGATTGATCTAGGTTATGCGATGTCTAGGTGTAGACTGATCTAGGTTAGGCGATGTCTAGGTGTAGGCTGATCTAGGTTAGGCGATGTCTAGGTGTAGATTGATCTAGGTTAGGCGATGTCTAGGTGTAGACTGATCTAGGTTAGGCGATGTCTAGGTGTAGACTGATCTAGGTTAGGCGATGTCTAGGTGTAGACTGATCTAGGTTAGGCGATGTCTAGGTGTAGACTGATCTAGGTTAGGCGATGTCTAGGTGTAGACTGATCTAGGTTAGGCGATGTCTAGGTGTAGATTGATCTAGGTTAGGCGATGTCTAGGTGTAGACTGATCTAGGTTAGGCGATGTCTAGGTGTAGACTGATCTAGGTTAGGCGATGTCTAGGTGTAGACTGATCTAGGTTAGGCGATGTCTGGGTGTAGACTGATCTAGGTTAGGCGATGTCTAGGTGTAGACTGATCTAGGTTAGGCGATGTCTAGGTGTAGACTGATCTAGGTTAGGCGATGTCTAGGTGTAGACTGATCTAGGTTAGGCGATGTCTAGGTGTAGACTGATCTAGGTTAGGCGATGTCTAGGTGTAGACTGATCTAGGTTAGGCGATGTCTAGGTGTAGACTGATCTAGGTTAGGCGATGTCTAGGTGTAGACTGATCTAGGTTAGGCGATGTCTAGGTGTAGACTGATCTAGGTTAGGCGATGTCTAGGTGTAGACTGATCTAGGTTAGGCTATGTCTAGGTGTAGACTGATCTAGGTTAGGCGATGTCTAGGTGTAGATTTATCTAGGTTAGGCGATGTCTAGGTGTAGACTGATATAGGTTAGGCGATGTCTAGGTGTAGATTGATCTAGGTTAGGCGATGTCTAGGTGTAGACTGATCTAGGTTAGGCGATGTCTAGGTGTAGACTGATCTAGGTTAGGCGATGTCTAGGTGTAGATTGATCTAGATTAGGCGATGTCTAGGTGTAGACTGATCTAGGTTAGGCGATGTCTAGGTGTAGACTGATCTAGGTTAGGCGATGTCTAGGTGTAGATTGATCTAGGTTAGGCGATGTCTAGGTGTAGACTGATCTAGGTTAGGCGATGTCTAGGTGTAGATTGATCTAGGTTAGGCGATGTCTAGGTGTAGACTGATCTAGGTTAGGCGATGTCTAGGTGTAGATTGATCTAGGTTAGGCGATGTCTAGGTGTAGACTGATCTAGGTTAGGCGATGTCTAGGTGTAGATTGATCTAGGTTAGGCGATGTCTAGGTGTAGACTGATCTAGGTTAGGCGATGTCTAGGTGTAGACTGATCTAGGTTAGGCGATGTCTAGGTGTAGACTGATCTAGGTTAGGCGATGTCTAGGTGTAGATTGATCTAGGTTAGGCGATGTCTAGGTGTAGACTGATCTAGGTTAGGCGATGTCTAGGTGTAGATTGTTCTAGGTTAGGCGATGTCTAGGGGTAGACTGATCTAGGTTAGGCGATGTCTAGGTGTAGACTGATCTAGGTTAGGCGATGTCTAGGTGTAGACTGATCTAGGTTAGGCGATGTCTAGGTGTAGACTGATCTAGGTTAGGCGATGTCTAGGTGTAGATTGATCTAGGTTAGGCGATGTCTAGGTGTAGACTGATCTAGGTTAGGCGATGTCTAGGTGTAGACTGATCTAGGTTAGGCGATGTCTAGGTGTAGACTGATCTAGGTTAGGCGATGTCTAGGTGTAGACTGATCTAGGTTAGGCGATGTCTAGGTGTAGACTGATCTAGGTTAGGCGATGTCTAGGTGTAGACTGATCTAGGTTAGGCGATGTCTAGGTGTAGACTGATCTAGGTTATGCGATGTCTAGGTGTAGACTGATCTAGGTTAGGCGATGTCTAGGTGTAGACTGATCTAGGTTAGGCGATGTCTAGGTGTAGACTGATCTAGGTTAGGCGATGTCTAGGTGTAGACTGATCTAGGTTAGGCGATGTCTAGGTGTAGACTGATCTAGGTTAGGCTATGTCTAGGTGTAGACTGATCTAGGTTAGGCGATGTCTAGGTGTAGATTTATCTAGGTTAGGCGATGTCTAGGTGTAGACTGATCTAGGTTAGGCGATGTCTAGGTGTAGATTGATCTAGGTTAGGCGATGTCTAGGTGTAGACTGATCTAGGTTAGGCGATGTCTAGGTGTAGATTGATCTAGGTTAGGCGATGTCTAGGTGTAGACTGATCTAGGTTAGGTGATGTCTAGGTGTAGATTGATCTAGGTTAGGCGATGTCTAGGTGTAGACTGATCTAGGTTAGGCGATGTCTAGGTGTAGATTGATCTAGGTTAGGCGATGTCTAGGTGTAGACTGATCTAGGTTAGGCGATGTCTAAGTTTAGATTGATTTAGGTTAGGCGATGTCTAGGTGTAGATTGATCTAGGTTAGGCGATGTCTAGGTGTAGATTGATCTAGGTTCGGTGATGTCTAGGTGTAGATTGATCTAGGTTAGGCGATGTCTAGGTGTAGATTGATCTAGGTTAGGCGATGTCTAGGTGTAGACTGATCTAGGTTAGGCGATGTCTAGGTGTAGACTGATATAGGTTAGGCGATGTCTAGGTTTAGATTGATCTAGGTTAGGCGATGTCTAGGTGTAGACTGATCTAGGTTAGGCGATGTCTGGGTGTAGACTGATCTAGGTTAGGCGATGTCTAGGTGTAGATTGATCTAGATTAGGCGATGTCTAGGTGTAGATTGATCTAGGTTAGGCGATGTCTAGGTGTAGACTGATCTAGGTTAGGCGATGTCTGGGTGTAGATTGATCCAGGTTAGGCGATGTCTAGGTGTAGACTGATCTAGGTTAGGCGATGTCTAGGTGTAGACTGGTCTAGGTTAGGCGATGTCTAGGTGTAGATTTATCTAGGTTAGGCGATGTCTAGGTGTAGACTGATATAGGTTAGGCGATGTCTAGGTGTAGACTGATCTAGGTTAGGCGATGTCTAGGTGTAGACTGATCTAGGTTAGGCGATGTCTAGGTGTAGACTGATCTAGGTTAGGCGATGTCTAGGTGTAGACTGATCTAGGTTAGGCGTTGTCTAGTTGTAGATTGATCTAGATTAGGCGATGTCTAGGTGTAGATTGATCTAGGTTAGGCGATGTCTAGGTGTAGACTGATCTAGGTTAGGCGATGTCTAGGTGTAGATTGATCTAGGTTAGGCGATGTCTAGGTGTAGACTGATATAGGTTAGGCGATGTCTAGGTGTAGATTGATCTAGGTTAGGCGATGTCTATGTGTAGACTGATCTAGGTTAGGCGATGTCTAGGTGTATATTGTTCTAGGTTAGGCGATGTCTAGGTGTAGACTGATCTAGGTTAGGCGATGTCTAGGTGTAGACTGATCTAGGTTAGGCGATGTCTAGGTGTAGAGTGATCTAGGTTATGCGATGTCTAGGTGTAGACTGATATAGGTTAGGCGATGTCTAGGTGTAGATTGATCTAGGTTAGGCGATGTCTAGGTGTAGACTGATCTAGGTTAGGCGATGTCTAGGTGTAGACTGATCTAGGTTAGGCGATGTCTAGGTGTAGATTGATCTAGATTAGGCGATGTCTAGGTGTAGACTGATCTAGGTTAGGCGATGTCTAGGTGTAGACTGGTCTAGGTTAGGCGATGTCTAGGTGTAGATTGATCTAGGTTAGGCGATGTCTAGGTGTAGACTGATCTAGGTTAGGCGATGTCTAGGTGTAGATTGATCTAGGTTAGGCGATTTCTAGGTGTAGACTGATCTAGGTTAGGCGATGTCTAGGTGTAGATTGATCTAGGTTAGGCGATGTCTAGGTGTAGACTGATCTAGGTTAGGCGATGTCTAGGTGTAGATTGATCTAGGTTAGGCGATGTCTAGGTGTAGACTGATCTAGGTTAGGCGATGTCTAAGTGTAGACTGATCTAGGTTATGCGATGTCTAGGTGTAGACTGATCTAGGTTAGGCGATGTCTAGGTGTAGACTGATCTAGGTTAGGCGATGTCTAGGTGTAGACTGATCTAGGTTAGGCGATGTCTAGGTGTAGACTGATCTAGGTTAGGCGATGTCTAGGTGTAGACTGATCTAGGTTAGGCTATGTCTAGGTGTAGACTGATCTAGGTTAGGCGATGTCTAGGTGTAGATTTATCTAGGTTAGGCGATGTCTAGGTGTAGACTGATCTAGGTTAGGCGATGTCTAGGTGTAGATTGATCTAGGTTAGGCGATGTCTAGGTGTAGACTGATCTAGGTTAGGCGATGTCTAGGTGTAGATTGATCTAGGTTAGGCGATGTCTAGGTGTAGACTGATCTAGGTTAGGTGATGTCTAGGTGTAGATTGATCTAGGTTAGGCGATGTCTAGGTGTAGACTGATCTAGGTTAGGCGATGTCTAGGTGTAGATTGATCTAGGTTAGGCGATGTCTAGGTGTAGACTGATCTAGGTTAGGCGATGTCTAAGTTTAGATTGATTTAGGTTAGGCGATGTCTAGGTGTAGATTGATCTAGGTTAGGCGATGTCTAGGTGTAGATTGATCTAGGTTCGGTGATGTCTAGGTGTAGATTGATCTAGGTTAGGCGATGTCTAGGTGTAGATTGATCTAGGTTAGGCGATGTCTAGGTGTAGACTGATCTAGGTTAGGCGATGTCTAGGTGTAGACTGATATAGGTTAGGCGATGTCTAGGTTTAGATTGATCTAGGTTAGGCGATGTCTAGGTGTAGACTGATCTAGGTTAGGCGATGTCTGGGTGTAGACTGATCTAGGTTAGGCGATGTCTAGGTGTAGATTGATCTAGATTAGGCGATGTCTAGGTGTAGATTGATCTAGGTTAGGCGATGTCTAGGTGTAGACTGATCTAGGTTAGGCGATGTCTGGGTGTAGATTGATCCAGGTTAGGCGATGTCTAGGTGTAGACTGATCTAGGTTAGGCGATGTCTAGGTGTAGACTGGTCTAGGTTAGGCGATGTCTAGGTGTAGATTTATCTAGGTTAGGCGATGTCTAGGTGTAGACTGATATAGGTTAGGCGATGTCTAGGTGTAGACTGATCTAGGTTAGGCGATGTCTAGGTGTAGACTGATCTAGGTTAGGCGATGTCTAGGTGTAGACTGATCTAGGTTAGGCGATGTCTAGGTGTAGACTGATCTAGGTTAGGCGTTGTCTAGTTGTAGATTGATCTAGATTAGGCGATGTCTAGGTGTAGATTGATCTAGGTTAGGCGATGTCTAGGTGTAGACTGATCTAGGTTAGGCGATGTCTAGGTGTAGATTGATCTAGGTTAGGCGATGTCTAGGTGTAGACTGATATAGGTTAGGCGATGTCTAGGTGTAGATTGATCTAGGTTAGGCGATGTCTATGTGTAGACTGATCTAGGTTAGGCGATGTCTAGGTGTATATTGTTCTAGGTTAGGCGATGTCTAGGTGTAGACTGATCTAGGTTAGGCGATGTCTAGGTGTAGACTGATCTAGGTTAGGCGATGTCTAGGTGTAGAGTGATCTAGGTTATGCGATGTCTAGGTGTAGACTGATATAGGTTAGGCGATGTCTAGGTGTAGATTGATCTAGGTTAGGCGATGTCTAGGTGTAGACTGATCTAGGTTAGGCGATGTCTAGGTGTAGACTGATCTAGGTTAGGCGATGTCTAGGTGTAGATTGATCTAGATTAGGCGATGTCTAGGTGTAGACTGATCTAGGTTAGGCGATGTCTAGGTGTAGACTGGTCTAGGTTAGGCGATGTCTAGGTGTAGATTGATCTAGGTTAGGCGATGTCTAGGTGTAGACTGATCTAGGTTAGGCGATGTCTAGGTGTAGATTGATCTAGTTTAGGCGATTTCTAGGTGTAGACTGATCTAGGTTAGGCGATGTCTAGGTGTAGATTGATCTAGGTTAGGCGATGTCTAGGTGTAGACTGATCTAGGTTAGGCGATGTCTAGGTGTAGATTGATCTAGGTTAGGCGATGTCTAGGTGTAGACTGATCTAGGTTAGGCGATGTCTAAGTTTAGATTGATTTAGGTTAGGCGATGTCTAGGTGTAGATTGATCTAGGTTAGGCGATGTCTAGGTGTAGATTGATCTAGGTTAGGCGATGTCTAGGTGTAGATTGATCTAGGTTAGGCGATGTCTAGGTGTAGATTGATCTAGGTTAGGCGATGTCTAGGTGTAGACTGATCTAGGTTAGGCGATGTCTAGGTGTAGATTGATCTAGGTTAGGCGATGTCTAGGTGTATATTGATCTAGGTTAGGCGATGTCTAGGTGTAGATTGATCTAGGTTATGCGATGTCTAGGTGTAGACTGATCTAGGTTAGGCGATGTCTAGGTGTAGACTGATCTAGGTTAGGCGATGTCTAGGTGTAGATTGATCTAGGTTAGGCGATGTCTAGGTGTAGACTGATCTAGGTTAGGCGATGTCTAGGTGTAGACTGATCTAGGTTAGGCGATGTCTAGGGGTAGACTGATCTTGGTTAGGCGATGTCTAGGTGTAGACTGATATAGGTTAGGCGATGTCTATGTGTAGACTGATCTAGGTTAGGCGATGTCTAGGTGTAGACTGATATAGGTTAGGCGATGTCTAGGTTTAGATTGATCTAGGTTAGGCGATGTCTAGGTGTAGACTGATCTAGGTTAGGCGATGTCTGGGTGTAGACTGATCTAGGTTAGGCGATGTCTAGGTGTAGATTGATCTAGATTAGGCGATGTCTAGGTGTAGATTGATCTAGGTTAGGCGATGTCTAGGTGTAGACTGATCTAGGTTAGGCGATGTCTGGGTGTAGATTGATCCAGGTTAGGCGATGTCTAGGTGTAGACTGATCTAGGTTAGGCGATGTCTAGGTGTAGACTGGTCTAGGTTAGGCGATGTCTAGGTGTAGATTTATCTAGGTTAGGCGATGTCTAGGTGTAGACTGATATAGGTTAGGCGATGTCTAGGTGTAGACTGATCTAGGTTAGGCGATGTCTAGGTGTAGACTGATCTAGGTTAGGCGATGTCTAGGTGTAGACTGATCTAGGTTAGGCGATGTCTAGGTGTAGACTGATCTAGGTTAGGCGTTGTCTTGTTGTACATTGATCTAGATTAGGCGATGTCTAGGTGTAGATTGATCTAGGTTAGGCGATGTCTAGGTATAGACTGATCTAGGTTAGGCGATGTCTAGGTGTAGATTGATCTAGGTTAGGCGATGTCTAGGTGTAGACTGATATAGGTTAGGCGATGTCTAGGTGTAGATTGATCTAGGTTAGGCGATGTCTAGGTGTAGACTGATCTAGGTTAGGCGATGTCTAGGTGTATATTGTTCTAGGTTAGGCGATGTCTAGGTGTAGACTGATCTAGGTTAGGCGATGTCTAGGTGTAGACTGATCTAGGTTAGGCGATGTCTAGGTGTAGAGTGATCTAGGTTAGGCGATGTCTAGGTGTAGACTGATATAGGTTAGGCGATGTCTAGGTGTAGATTGATCTAGGTTAGGCGATGTCTAGGTGTAGACTGATCTAGGTTAGGCGATGTCTAGGTGTAGACTGATCTAGGTTAGGCGATGTCTAGGTGTAGATTGACCTAGATTAGGCGATGTCTAGGTGTAGACTGATCTAGGTTAGGCGATGTCTAGGTGTAGACTGATCTAGGTTAGGCGATGTCTAGGTGTAGATTGATCTAGGTTAGGCGATGTCTAGGTGTAGACTGATCTAGGTTAGGCGATGTCTAGGTGTAGATTGATCTAGGTTAGGCGATGTCTAGGTGTAGACTGATCTAGGTTAGGCGATGTCTAGGTGTAGATTGATCTAGGTTAGGCGATGTCTAGGTGTAGACTGATCTAGGTTAGGCGATGTCTAGGTGTAGATTGATCTAGGTTAGGCGATGTCTAGGTGTAGACTGATCTAGGTTAGGCGATGTCTAAGTTTAGATTGATTTAGGTTAGGCGATGTCTAGGTGTAGATTGATCTAGGTTAGGCGATGTCTAGGTGTAGATTGATCTAGGTTCGGTGATGTCTAGGTGTAGATTGATCTAGGTTAGGCGATGTCTAGGTGTAGATTGATCTAGGTTAGGCGATGTCTAGGTGTAGACTGATCTAGGTTAGGCGATGTCTAGGTGTAGATTGATCTAGGTTAGGCGATGTCTAGGTGTAGATTGATCTAGGTTAGGCGATGTCTAGGTGTAGATTGATCTAGGTTATGCGATGTCTAGGTGTAGACTGATCTAGGTTAGGCGATGTCTAGGTGTAGACTGATCTAGGTTAGGCGATGTCTAGGTGTAGATTGATCTAGGTTAGGCGATGTCTAGGTGTAGACTGATCTAGGTTAGGCGATGTCTAGGTGTAGACTGATCTAGGTTAGGCGATGTCTAGGTGTAGACTGATCTAGGTTAGGCGATGTCTAGGTGTAGACTGATCTAGGTTAGGCGATGTCTAGGTGTAGACTGATCTAGGTTAGGCGATGTCTAGGTGTAGATTGATCTAGGTTAGGCGATGTCTAGGTGTAGACTGATCTAGGTTAGGCGATGTCTAGGTGTAGACTGATCTAGGTTAGGCGATGTCTAGGTGTAGACTGATCTAGGTTAGGCGATGTCTAGGTGTAGACTGATCTAGGTTAGGCGATGTCTAGGTGTAGACTGATCTAGGTTAGGCGATGTCTAGGTGTAGACTGATCTAGGTTAGGCGATGTCTAGGTGTAGACTGATCTAGGTTAGGCGATGTCTGGGTGTAGATTGATCCAGGTTAGGCGATGTCTAGGTGTAGACTGATCTAGGTTAGGCGATGTCTAGGTGTAGACTGGTCTAGGTTAGGCGATGTCTAGGTGTAGATTTATCTAGGTTAGGCGATGTCTAGGTGTAGACTGATATAGGTTAGGCGATGTCTAGGTGTAGACTGATCTAGGTTAGGCGATGTCTAGGTGTAGACTTATCTAGGTTAGGCGATGTCTAGGTGTATATTGTTCTAGGTTAGGCGATGTCTAGGTGTAGACTGATCTAGGTTAGGCGATGTCTAGGTGTAGACTGATCTAGGTTAGGCGATGTCTAGGTGTAGAGTGATCTAGGTTAGGCGATGTCTAGGTGTAGACTGATATAGGTTAGGCGATGTCTAGGTGTAGATTGATCTAGGTTAGGCGATGTCTAGGTGTAGACTGATCTAGGTTAGGCGATGTCTAGGTGTAGACTGATCTAGGTTAGGCGATGTCTAGGTGTAGATTGATCTAGATTAGGCGATGTCTAGGTGTAGACTGATCTAGGTTAGGCGATGTCTAGGTGTAGACTGATCTAGGTTAGGCGATGTCTAGGTGTAGATTGATCAAGGTTAGGCGATGTCTAGGTGTAGACTGATCTAGGTTAGGCGATGTCTAGGTGTAGATTGATCTAGGTTAGGCGATGTCTAGGTGTAGACTGATCTAGGTTAGGCGATGTCTAGGTGTAGATTGATCTAGGTTAGGCGATGTCTAGGTGTAGACTGATCTAGGTTAGGCGATGTCTAGGTGTAGATTGATCTAGGTTAGGCGATGTCTAGGTGTAGACTGATCTAGGTTAGGCGATGTCTAAGTTTAGATTGATTTAGGTTAGGCGATGTCTAGGTGTAGATTGATCTAGGTTAGGCGATGTCTAGGTGTAGATTGATCTAGGTTAGGCGATGTCTAGGTGTAGATTGATCTAGGTTAGGCGATGTCTAGGTGTAGATTGATCTAGGTTAGGCGATGTCTAGGTGTAGACTGATCTAGGTTAGGCGATGTCTAGGTGTAGATTGATCTAGGTTAGGCGATGTCTAGGTGTATATTGATCTAGGTTAGGCGATGTCTAGGTGTAGATTGATCTAGGTTATGCGATGTCTAGGTGTAGACTGATCTAGGTTAGGCGATGTCTAGGTGTAGACTGATCTAGGTTAGGCGATGTCTAGGTGTAGATTGATCTAGGTTAGGCGATGTCTAGGTGTAGACTGATCTAGGTTAGGCGATGTCTAGGTGTAGACTGATCTAGGTTAGGCGATGTCTAGGGGTAGATTGATCTTGGTTAGGCGATGTCTAGGTGTAGACTGATATAGGTTAGGCGATGTCTATGTGTAGACTGATCTAGGTTAGGCGATGTCTAGGTGTAGACTGATATAGGTTAGGCGATGTCTAGGTTTAGATTGATCTAGGTTAGGCGATGTCTAGGTGTAGACTGATCTAGGTTAGGCGATGTCTGGGTGTAGACTGATCTAGGTTAGGCGATGTCTAGGTGTAGATTGATCTAGATTAGGCGATGTCTAGGTGTAGATTGATCTAGGTTAGGCGATGTCTAGGTGTAGACTGATCTAGGTTAGGCGATGTCTGGGTGTAGATTGATCCAGGTTAGGCGATGTCTAGGTGTAGACTGATCTAGGTTAGGCGATGTCTAGGTGTAGACTGGTCTAGGTTAGGCGATGTCTAGGTGTAGATTTATCTAGGTTAGGCGATGTCTAGGTGTAGACTGATATAGGTTAGGCGATGTCTAGGTGTAGACTGATCTAGGTTAGGCGATGTCTAGGTGTAGACTGATCTAGGTTAGGCGATGTCTAGGTGTAGACTGATCTAGGTTAGGCGATGTCTAGGTGTAGACTGATCTAGGTTAGGCGTTGTCTAGTTGTAGATTGATCTAGATTAGGCGATGTCTAGGTGTAGATTGATCTAGGTTAGGCGATGTCTAGGTGTAGACTGATCTAGGTTAGGCGATGTCTAGGTGTAGATTGATCTAGGTTAGGCGATGTCTAGGTGTAGACTGATATAGGTTAGGCGATGTCTAGGTGTAGATTGATCTAGGTTAGGCGATGTCTAGGTGTAGACTGATCTAGGTTAGGCGATGTCTAGGTGTATATTGTTCTAGGTTAGGCGATGTCTAGGTGTAGACTGATCTAGGTTAGGCGATGTCTAGGTGTAGACTGATCTAGGTTAGGCGATGTCTAGGTGTAGAGTGATCTAGGTTAGGCGATGTCTAGGTGTAGACTGATATAGGTTAGGCGATGTCTAGGTGTAGATTGATCTAGGTTAGGCGATGTCTAGGTGTAGACTGATCTAGGTTAGGCGATGTCTAGGTGTAGACTGATCTAGGTTAGGCGATGTCTAGGTGTAGATTGATCTAGATTAGGCGATGTCTAGGTGTAGACTGATCTAGGTTAGGCGATGTCTAGGTGTAGACTGATCTAGGTTAGGCGATGTCTAGGTGTAGATTGATCTAGGTTAGGCGATGTCTAGGTGTAGACTGATCTAGGTTAGGCGATGTCTAGGTGTAGATTGATCTAGGTTAGGCGATGTCTAGGTGTAGACTGATCTAGGTTAGGCGATGTCTAGGTGTAGATTGATCTAGGTTAGGCGATGTCTAGGTGTAGACTGATCTAGGTTAGGCGATGTCTAGGTGTAGATTGATCTAGGTTAGGCGATGTCTAGGTGTAGACTGATCTAGGTTAGGCGATGTCTAAGTTTAGATTGATTTAGGTTAGGCGATGTCTAGGTGTAGATTGATCTAGGTTAGGCGATGTCTAGGTGTAGATTGATCTAGGTTCGGTGATGTCTAGGTGTAGATTGATCTAGGTTAGGCGATGTCTAGGTGTAGATTGATCTAGGTTAGGCGATGTCTAGGTGTAGACTGATCTAGGTTAGGCGATGTCTAGGTGTAGATTGATCTAGGTTAGGCGATGTCTAGGTGTAGATTGATCTAGGTTATGCGATGTCTAGGTGTAGATTGATCTAGGTTATGCGATGTCTAGGTGTAGACTGATCTAGGTTAGGCGATGTCTAGGTGTAGGCTGATCTAGGTTAGGCGATGTCTAGGTGTAGATTGATCTAGGTTAGGCGATGTCTAGGTGTAGACTGATCTAGGTTAGGCGATGTCTAGGTGTAGACTGATCTAGGTTAGGCGATGTCTAGGTGTAGACTGATCTAGGTTAGGCGATGTCTAGGTGTAGACTGATCTAGGTTAGGCGATGTCTAGGTGTAGACTGATCTAGGTTAGGCGATGTCTAGGTGTAGATTGATCTAGGTTAGGCGATGTCTAGGTGTAGACTGATCTAGGTTAGGCGATGTCTAGGTGTAGACTGATCTAGGTTAGGCGATGTCTAGGTGTAGACTGATCTAGGTTAGGCGATGTCTGGGTGTAGACTGATCTAGGTTAGGCGATGTCTAGGTGTAGACTGATCTAGGTTAGGCGATGTCTAGGTGTAGACTGATCTAGGTTAGGCGATGTCTAGGTGTAGACTGATCTAGGTTAGGCGATGTCTAGGTGTAGACTGATCTAGGTTAGGCGATGTCTAGGTGTAGACTGATCTAGGTTAGGCGATGTCTAGGTGTAGACTGATCTAGGTTAGGCGATGTCTAGGTGTAGACTGATCTAGGTTAGGCGATGTCTAGGTGTAGACTGATCTAGGTTAGGCGATGTCTAGGTGTAGACTGATCTAGGTTAGGCTATGTCTAGGTGTAGACTGATCTAGGTTAGGCGATGTCTAGGTGTAGATTTATCTAGGTTAGGCGATGTCTAGGTGTAGACTGATATAGGTTAGGCGATGTCTAGGTGTAGATTGATCTAGGTTAGGCGATGTCTAGGTGTAGACTGATCTAGGTTAGGCGATGTCTAGGTGTAGACTGATCTAGGTTAGGCGATGTCTAGGTGTAGATTGATCTAGATTAGGCGATGTCTAGGTGTAGACTGATCTAGGTTAGGCGATGTCTAGGTGTAGACTGATCTAGGTTAGGCGATGTCTAGGTGTAGATTGATCTAGGTTAGGCGATGTCTAGGTGTAGACTGATCTAGGTTAGGCGATGTCTAGGTGTAGATTGATCTAGGTTAGGCGATGTCTAGGTGTAGACTGATCTAGGTTAGGCGATGTCTAGGTGTAGATTGATCTAGGTTAGGCGATGTCTAGGTGTAGACTGATCTAGGTTAGGCGATGTCTAGGTGTAGATTGATCTAGGTTAGGCGATGTCTAGGTGTAGACTGATCTAGGTTAGGCGATGTCTAGGTGTAGACTGATCTAGGTTAGGCGATGTCTAGGTGTAGACTGATCTAGGTTAGGCGATGTCTAGGTGTAGATTGATCTAGGTTAGGCGATGTCTAGGTGTAGACTGATCTAGGTTAGGCGATGTCTAGGTGTAGATTGATCTAGGTTAGGCGATGTCTAGGGGTAGACTGATCTAGGTTAGGCGATGTCTAGGTGTAGACTGATCTAGGTTAGGCGATGTCTAGGTGTAGACTGATCTAGGTTAGGCGATGTCTAGGTGTAGACTGATCTAGGTTAGGCGATGTCTAGGTGTAGATTGATCTAGGTTAGGCGATGTCTAGGTGTAGACTGATCTAGGTTAGGCGATGTCTAGGTGTAGACTGATCTAGGTTAGGCGATGTCTAGGTGTAGACTGATCTAGGTTAGGCGATGTCTAGGTGTAGACTGATCTAGGTTAGGCGATGTCTAGGTGTAGACTGATCTAGGTTAGGCGATGTCTAGGTGTAGACTGATCTAGGTTAGGCGATGTCTAGGTGTAGACTGATCTAGGTTATGCGATGTCTAGGTGTAGACTGATCTAGGTTAGGCGATGTCTAGGTGTAGACTGATCTAGGTTAGGCGATGTCTAGGTGTAGACTGATCTAGGTTAGGCGATGTCTAGGTGTAGACTGATCTAGGTTAGGCGATGTCTAGGTGTAGACTGATCTAGGTTAGGCTATGTCTAGGTGTAGACTGATCTAGGTTAGGCGATGTCTAGGTGTAGATTTATCTAGGTTAGGCGATGTCTAGGTGTAGACTGATCTAGGTTAGGCGATGTCTAGGTGTAGATTGATCTAGGTTAGGCGATGTCTAGGTGTAGACTGATCTAGGTTAGGCGATGTCTAGGTGTAGATTGATCTAGGTTAGGCGATGTCTAGGTGTAGACTGATCTAGGTTAGGTGATGTCTAGGTGTAGATTGATCTAGGTTAGGCGATGTCTAGGTGTAGACTGATCTAGGTTAGGCGATGTCTAGGTGTAGATTGATCTAGGTTAGGCGATGTCTAGGTGTAGACTGATCTAGGTTAGGCGATGTCTAAGTTTAGATTGATTTAGGTTAGGCGATGTCTAGGTGTAGATTGATCTAGGTTAGGCGATGTCTAGGTGTAGATTGATCTAGGTTCGGTGATGTCTAGGTGTAGATTGATCTAGGTTAGGCGATGTCTAGGTGTAGATTGATCTAGGTTAGGCGATGTCTAGGTGTAGACTGATCTAGGTTAGGCGATGTCCAAGTGTAGACTGATATAGGTTAGGCGATGTCTAGGTTTAGATTGATCTAGGTTAGGCGATGTCTAGGTGTAGACTGATCTAGGTTAGGCGATGTCTGGGTGTAGACTGATCTAGGTTAGGCGATGTCTAGGTGTAGATTGATCTAGATTAGGCGATGTCTAGGTGTAGATTGATCTAGGTTAGGCGATGTCTAGGTGTAGACTGATCTAGGTTAGGCGATATCTGGGTGTAGATTGATCCAGGTTAGGCGATGTCTAGGTGTAGACTGATCTAGGTTAGGCGATGTCTAGGTGTAGACTGGTCTAGGTTAGGCGATGTCTAGGTGTAGATTTATCTAGGTTAGGCGATGTCTAGGTGTAGACTGATATAGGTTAGGCGATGTCTAGGTGTAGACTGATCTAGGTTAGGCGATGTCTAGGTGTAGACTGATCTAGGTTAGGCGATGTCTAGGTGTAGACTGATCTAGGTTAGGCGATGTCTAGGTGTAGACTGATCTAGGTTAGGCGTTGTCTAGTTGTAGATTGATCTAGATTAGGCGATGTCTAGGTGTAGATTGATCTAGGTTAGGCGATGTCTAGGTGTAGACTGATCTAGGTTAGGCGATGTCTAGGTGTAGATTGATCTAGGTTAGGCGATGTCTAGGTGTAGACTGATATAGGTTAGGCGATGTCTAGGTGTAGATTGATCTAGGTTAGGCGATGTCTATGTGTAGACTGATCTAGGTTAGGCGATGTCTAGGTGTATATTGTTCTAGGTTAGGCGATGTCTAGGTGTAGACTGATCTAGGTTAGGCGATGTCTAGGTGTAGACTGATCTAGGTTAGGCGATGTCTAGGTGTAGAGTGATCTAGGTTATGCGATGTCTAGGTGTAGACTGATATAGGTTAGGCGATGTCTAGGTGTAGATTGATCTAGGTTAGGCGATGTCTAGGTGTAGACTGATCTAGGTTAGGCGATGTCTAGGTGTAGACTGATCTAGGTTAGGCGATGTCTAGGTGTAGATTGATCTAGATTAGGCGATGTCTAGGTGTAGACTGATCTAGGTTAGGCGATGTCTAGGTGTAGACTGGTCTAGGTTAGGCGATGTCTAGGTGTAGATTGATCTAGGTTAGGCGATGTCTAGGTGTAGACTGATCTAGGTTAGGCGATGTCTAGGTGTAGATTGATCTAGGTTAGGCGATTTCTAGGTGTAGACTGATCTAGGTTAGGCGATGTCTAGGTGTAGATTGATCTAGGTTAGGCGATGTCTAGGTGTAGACTGATCTAGGTTAGGCGATGTCTAGGTGTAGATTGATCTAGGTTAGGCGATGTCTAGGTGTAGACTGATCTAGGTTAGGCGATGTCTAAGTTTAGATTGATTTAGGTTAGGCGATGTCTAGGTGTAGATTGATCTAGGTTAGGCGATGTCTAGGTGTAGATTGATCTAGGTTCGGTGATGTCTAGGTGTAGATTGATCTAGGTTAGGCGATGTCTAGGTGTAGATTGATCTAGGTTAGGCGATGTCTAGGTGTAGACTGATCTAGGTTAGGCGATGTCTAGGTGTAGATTGATCTAGGTTAGGCGATGTCTAGGTGTAGATTGATCTAGGTTAGGCGATGTCTAGGTGTAGATTGATCTAGGTTATGCGATGTCTAGGTGTAGACTGATCTAGGTTAGGCGATGTCTAGGTGTAGACTGATCTAGGTTAGGCGATGTCTAGGTGTAGATTGATCTAGGTTAGGCGATGTCTAGGTGTAGACTGATCTAGGTTAGGCGATGTCTAGGTGTAGACTGATCTAGGTTAGGCGATGTCTAGGGGTAGACTGATCTAGGTTAGGCGATGTCTAGGTGTAGACTGATCTAGGTTAGGCGATGTCTAGGTGTAGACTGATCTAGGTTAGGCGATGTCTAGGTGTAGACTGATCTAGGTTAGGCGATGTCTAGGTGTAGACTGATCTAGGTTAGGCGATGTCTAGGTGTAGACTGATCTAGGTTAGGCGATGTCTAGGTGTAGACTGATCTAGGTTAGGCGATGTCTAGGTGTAGACTGATCTAGGTTAGGCTATGTCTAGGTGTAGACTGATCTAGGTTAGGCGATGTCTAGGTGTAGATTTATCTAGGTTAGGCGATGTCTAGGTGTAGACTGATATAGGTTAGGCGATGTCTAGGTGTAGATTGATCTAGGTTAGGCGATGTCTAGGTGTAGACTGATCTAGGTTAGGCGATGTCTAGGTGTAGACTGATCTAGGTTAGGCGATGTCTAGGTGTAGATTGATCTAGATTAGGCGATGTCTAGGTGTAGACTGATCTAGGTTAGGCGATGTCTAGGTGTAGACTGATCTAGGTTAGGCGATGTCTAGGTGTAGATTGATCTAGGTTAGGCGATGTCTAGGTGTAGACTGATCTAGGTTAGGCGATGTCTAGGTGTAGATTGATCTAGGTTAGGCGATGTCTAGGTGTAGACTGATCTAGGTTAGGCGATGTCTAGGTGTAGATTGATCTAGGTTAGGCGATGTCTAGGTGTAGACTGATCTAGGTTAGGCGATGTCTAGGTGTAGATTGATCTAGGTTAGGCGATGTCTAGGTGTAGACTGATCTAGGTTAGGCGATGTCTAAGTTTAGATTGATTTAGGTTAGGCGATGTCTAGGTGTAGATTGATCTAGGTTAGGCGATGTCTAGGTGTAGACTGATCTAGGTTAGGCGATGTCTAGGTGTAGACTGATCTAGGTTAGGCGAAGTCTAGGTGTAGACTGATCTAGGTTAGGCGATGTCTAGGTGTAGACTGATCTAGGTTAGGCTATGTCTAGGTGTAGACTGATCTAGGTTAGGCGATGTCTAGGTGTAGATTTATCTAGGTTAGGCGATGTCTAGGTGTAGACTGATATAGGTTAGGCGATGTCTAGGTGTAGATTGATCTAGGTTAGGCGATGTCTAGGTGTAGACTGATCTAGGTTAGGCGATGTCTAAGTTTAGATTGATTTAGGTTAGGCGATGTCTAGGTGTAGATTGATCTAGGTTAGGCGATGTCTAGGTGTAGATTGATCTAGGTTCGGTGATGTCTAGGTGTAGATTGATCTAGGTTAGGCGATGTCTAGGTGTAGATTGATCTAGGTTAGGCGATGTCTAGGTGTAGACTGATCTAGGTTAGGCGATGTCTAGGTGTAGACTGATATAGGTTAGGCGATGTCTAGGTTTAGATTGATCTAGGTTAGGCGATGTCTAGGTGTAGACTGATCTAGGTTAGGCGATGTCTGGGTGTAGACTGATCTAGGTTAGGCGATGTCTAGGTGTAGATTGATCTAGATTAGGCGATGTCTAGGTGTAGATTGATCTAGGTTAGGCGATGTCTAGGTGTAGACTGATCTAGGTTAGGCGATGTCTGGGTGTAGATTGATCCAGGTTAGGCGATGTCTAGGTGTAGACTGATCTAGGTTAGGCGATGTCTAGGTGTAGACTGGTCTAGGTTAGGCGATGTCTAGGTGTAGATTTATCTAGGTTAGGCGATGTCTAGGTGTAGACTGATATAGGTTAGGCGATGTCTAGGTGTAGACTGATCTAGGTTAGGCGATGTCTAGGTGTAGACTGATCTAGGTTAGGCGATGTCTAGGTGTAGACTGATCTAGGTTAGGCGATGTCTAGGTGTAGACTGATCTAGGTTAGGCGTTGTCTAGTTGTAGATTGATCTAGATTAGGCGATGTCTAGGTGTAGATTGATCTAGGTTAGGCGATGTCTAGGTGTAGACTGATCTAGGTTAGGCGATGTCTAGGTGTAGATTGATCTAGGTTAGGCGATGTCTAGGTGTAGACTGATATAGGTTAGGCGATGTCTAGGTGTAGATTGATCTAGGTTAGGCGATGTCTATGTGTAGACTGATCTAGGTTAGGCGATGTCTAGGTGTATATTGTTCTAGGTTAGGCGATGTCTAGGTGTAGACTGATCTAGGTTAGGCGATGTCTAGGTGTAGACTGATCTAGGTTAGGCGATGTCTAAGTGTAGAGTGATCTAGGTTATGCGATGTCTAGGTGTAGACAGATATAGGTTAGGCGATGTCTAGGTGTAGATTGATCTAGGTTAGGCGATGTCTAGGTGTAGACTGATCTAGGTTAGGCGATGTCTAGGTGTAGACTGATCTAGGTTAGGCGATGTCTAGGTGTAGATTGATCTAGATTAGGCGATGTCTAGGTGTAGACTGATCTAGGTTAGGCGATGTCTAGGTGTAGACTGATCTAGGTTAGGCGATGTCTAGGTGTAGATTGATCTAGGTTAGGCGATGTCTAGGTGTAGACTGATCTAGGTTAGGCGATGTCTAGGTGTAGATTGATCTAGGTTAGGCGATTTCTAGGTGTAGACTGATCTAGGTTAGGCGATGTCTAGGTGTAGATTGATCTAGGTTAGGCGATGTCTAGGTGTAGACTGATCTAGGTTAGGCGATGTCTAGGTGTAGATTGATCTAGGTTAGGCGATGTCTAGGTGTAGACTGATCTAGGTTAGGCGATGTCTAAGTTTAGATTGATTTAGGTTAGGCGATGTCTAGGTGTAGATTGATCTAGGTTAGGCGATGTCTAGGTGTAGACTGATCTAGGTTAGGCGATGTCTAGGTGTAGACTGATCTAGGTTAGGCGATGTCTAGGTGTAGACTGATCTAGGTTAGGCGATGTCTAGGTGTAGACTGATCTAGGTTAGGCGATGTCTAGGTGTAGACTGATCTAGGTTAGGCTATGTCTAGGTGTAGACTGATCTAGGTTAGGCGATGTCTAGGTGTAGATTTATCTAGGTTAGGCGATGTCTAGGTGTAGACTGATATAGGTTAGGCGATGTCTAGGTGTAGATTGATCTAGGTTAGGCGATGTCTAGGTGTAGACTGATGTAGGTTAGGCGATGTCTAGGTGTAGACTGATCTAGGTTAGGCGATGTCTAGGTGTAGATTGATCTAGATTAGGCGATGTCTAGGTGTAGACTGATCTAGGTTAGGCGATGTCTAGGTGTAGACTGATCTAGGTTAGGCGATGTCTAGGTGTAGATTGATCTAGGTTAGGCGATGTCTAGGTGTAGACTGATCTAGGTTAGGCGATGTCTAGGTGTAGATTGATCTAGGTTAGGCGATGTCTAGGTGTAGACTGATCTAGGTTAGGCGATGTCTAGGTGTAGATTGATCTAGGTTAGGCGATGTCTAGGTGTAGACTGATCTAGGTTAGGCGATGTCTAGGTGTAGATTGATCTAGGTTAGGCGATGTCTAGGTGTAGACTGATCTAGGTTAGGCGATGTCTAAGTTTAGATTGATTTAGGTTAGGCGATGTCTAGGTGTAGATTGATCTAGGTTAGGCGATGTCTAGGTGTAGACTGATCAAGGTTAGGCGATGTCTAGGTGTAGACTGATCTAGGTTAGGCGATGTCTAGGTGTAGACTGATCTAGGTTAGGCGATGTCTAGGTGTAGACTGATCTAGGTTAGGCTATGTCTAGGTGTAGACTGATCTAGGTTAGGCGATGTCTAGGTGTAGATTTATCTAGGTTAGGCGATGTCTAGGTGTAGACTGATATAGGTTAGGCGATGTCTAGGTGTAGATTGATCTAGGTTAGGCGATGTCTAGGTGTAGACTGATCTAGGTTAGGCGATGTCTAAGTTTAGATTGATTTAGGTTAGGCGATGTCTAGGTGTAGATTGATCTAGGTTAGGCGATGTCTAGGTGTAGATTGATCTAGGTTCGGTGATGTCTAGGTGTAGATTGATCTAGGTTAGGCGATGTCTAGGTGTAGATTGATCTAGGTTAGGCGATGTCTAGGTGTAGACTGATCTAGGTTAGGCGATGTCTAGGTGTAGACTGATATAGGTTAGGCGATGTCTAGGTTTAGATTGATCTAGGTTAGGCGATGTCTAGGTGTAGACTGATCTAGGTTAGGCGATGTCTGGGTGTAGACTGATCTAGGTTAGGCGATGTCTAGGTGTAGATTGATCTAGATTAGGCGATGTCTAGGTGTAGATTGATCTAGGTTAGGCGATGTCTAGGTGTAGACTGATCTAGGTTAGGCGATGTCTGGGTGTAGATTGATCCAGGTTAGGCGATGTCTAGGTGTAGACTGATCTAGGTTAGGCGATGTCTAGGTGTAGACTGGTCTAGGTTAGGCGATGTCTAGGTGTAGATTTATCTAGGTTAGGCGATGTCTAGGTGTAGACTGATATAGGTTAGGCGATGTCTAGGTGTAGACTGATCTAGGTTAGGCGATGTCTAGGTGTAGACTGATCTAGGTTAGGCGATGTCTAGGTGTAGACTGATCTAGGTTAGGCGATGTCTAGGTGTAGACTGATCTAGGTTAGGCGTTGTCTAGTTGTAGATTGATCTAGATTAGGCGATGTCTAGGTGTAGATTGATCTAGGTTAGGCGATGTCTAGGTGTAGACTGATCTAGGTTAGGCGATGTCTAGGTGTAGATTGATCTAGGTTAGGCGATGTCTAGGTGTAGACTGATATAGGTTAGGCGATGTCTAGGTGTAGATTGATCTAGGTTAGGCGATGTCTATGTGTAGACTGATCTAGGTTAGGCGATGTCTAGGTGTATATTGTTCTAGGTTAGGCGATGTCTAGGTGTAGACTGATCTAGGTTAGGCGATGTCTAGGTGTAGACTGATCTAGGTTAGGCGATGTCTAGGTGTAGAGTGATCTAGGTTATGCGATGTCTAGGTGTAGACAGATATAGGTTAGGCGATGTCTAGGTGTAGATTGATCTAGGTTAGGCGATGTCTAGGTGTAGACTGATCTAGGTTAGGCGATGTCTAGGTGTAGACTGATCTAGGTTAGGCGATGTCTAGGTGTAGATTGATCTAGATTAGGCGATGTCTAGGTGTAGACTGATCTAGGTTAGGCGATGTCTAGGTGTAGACTGATCTAGGTTAGGCGATGTCTAGGTGTAGATTGATCTAGGTTAGGCGATGTCTAGGTGTAGACTGATCTAGGTTAGGCGATGTCTAGGTGTAGATTGATCTAGGTTAGGCGATTTCTAGGTGTAGACTGATCTAGGTTAGGCGATGTCTAGGTGTAGATTGATCTAGGTTAGGCGATGTCTAGGTGTAGACTGATCTAGGTTAGGCGATGTCTAGGTGTAGATTGATCTAGGTTAGGCGATGTCTAGGTGTAGACTGATCTAGGTTAGGCGATGTCTAAGTTTAGATTGATTTAGGTTAGGCGATGTCTAGGTGTAGATTGATCTAGGTTAGGCGATGTCTAGGTGTAGATTGATCTAGGTTCGGTGATGTCTAGGTGTAGATTGATCTAGGTTAGGCGATGTCTAGGTGTAGATTGATCTAGGTTAGGCGATGTCTAGGTGTAGACTGATCTAGGTTAGGCGATGTCTAGGTGTAGATTGATCTAGGTTAGGCGATGTCTAGGTGTAGATTGATCTAGGTTAGGCGATGTCTAGGTGTAGATTGATCTAGGTTATGCGATGTCTAGGTGTAGACTGATCTAGGTTAGGCGATGTCTAGGTGTAGACTGATCTAGGTTAGGCGATGTCTAGGTGTAGATTGATCTAGGTTAGGCGATGTCTAGGTGTAGACTGATCTAGGTTAGGCGATGTCTAGGTGTAGACTGATCTAGGTTAGGCGATGTCTAGGGGTAGACTGATCTAGGTTAGGCGATGTCTAGGTGTAGACTGATCTAGGTTAGGCGATGTCTAGGTGTAGACTGATCTAGGTTAGGCGATGTCTAGGTGTAGACTGATCTAGGTTAGGCGATGTCTAGGTGTAGACTGATCTAGGTTAGGCGATGTCTAGGTGTAGACTGATCTAGGTTAGGCGATGTCTAGGTGTAGACTGATCTAGGTTAGGCGATGTCTAGGTGTAGACTGATCTAGGTTAGGCTATGTCTAGGTGTAGACTGATCTAGGTTAGGCGATGTCTAGGTGTAGATTTATCTAGGTTAGGCGATGTCTAGGTGTAGACTGATATAGGTTAGGCGATGTCTAGGTGTAGATTGATCTAGGTTAGGCGATGTCTAGGTGTAGACTGATCTAGGTTAGGCGATGTCTAGGTGTAGACTGATCTAGGTTAGGCGATGTCTAGGTGTAGACTGATCTAGGTTAGGCGATGTCTAGGTGTAGATTGATCTAGATTAGGCGATGTCTAGGTGTAGACTGATCTAGGTTAGGCGATGTCTAGGTGTAGACTGATCTAGGTTAGGCGATGTCTAGGTGTAGATTGATCTAGGTTAGGCGATGTCTAGGTGTAGACTGATCTAGGTTAGGCGATGTCTAGGTGTAGATTGATCTAGGTTAGGCGATGTCTAGGTGTAGACTGATCTAGGTTAGGCGATGTCTAGGTGTAGATTGATCTAGGTTAGGCGATGTCTAGGTGTAGACTGATCTAGGTTAGGCGATGTCTAGGTGTAGATTGATCTAGGTTAGGCGATGTCTAGGTGTAGACTGATCTAGGTTAGGCGATGTCTAAGTTTAGATTGATTTAGGTTAGGCGATGTCTAGGTGTAGATTGATCTAGGTTAGGCGATGTCTAGGTGTAGACTGATCTAGGTTAGGCGATGTCTAGGTGTAGACTGATCTAGGTTAGGCGATGTCTAGGTGTAGACTGATCTAGGTTAGGCGATGTCTAGGTGTAGACTGATCTAGGTTATGCGATGTCTAGGTGTAGACTGATCTAGGTTAGGCGATGTCTAGGTGTAGACTGATCTAGGTTAGGCGATGTCTAGGTGTAGACTGATCTAGGTTAGGCGATGTCTAGGTGTAGACTGATCTAGGTTAGGCGATGTCTAGGCGTAGACTGATCTAGGTTAGGCTATGTCTAGGTGTAGACTGATCTAGGTTAGGCGATGTCTAGGTGTAGATTTATCTAGGTTAGGCGATGTCTAGGTGTAGACTGATCTAGGTTAGGCGATGTCTAGGTGTAGACTGATCTAGGTTAGTCGATGTCTAGGTGTAGACTGATCTAGGTTAGGCGATGTCTAGGTGTAGACTGATCTAGGTTAGGCGATGTCTAGGTGTAGACTGATCTAGGTTAGGCGATGTCTAGGTGTAGACTGATCTAGGTTAGGCGATGTCTAGGTGTAGACTGATCTAGGTTAGGCGATGTCTAGGTGTAGACTGATCTAGGTTAGGCGATGTCTAGGTGTAGACTGATCTAGGTTAGGCGATGTCTAGGTGTAGACTGATCTAGGTTAGGCGATGTCTAGGTGTAGACTGATCTAGGTTAGGCGATGTCTAGGTGTAGACTGATCTAGGTTAGGCGATGTCTAGGTGTAGACTGATCTAGGTTAGGCGATGTCTAGGTGTAGACTGATCTAGGTTAGGCGATGTCTAGGTGTAGACTGATCTAGGTTAGGCTATGTCTAGGTGTAGACTGATCTAGGTTAGGCGATGTCTAGGTGTAGATTTATCTAGGTTAGGCGATGTCTAGGTGTAGACTGATATAGGTTAGGCGATGTCTAGGTGTAGATTGATCTAGGTTAGGCGATGTCTAGGTGTAGACTGATCTAGGTTAGGCGATGTCTAGGTGTAGACTGATCTAGGTTAGGCGATGTATAGGTGTAGATTGATCTAGATTAGGCGATGTCTAGGTGTAGACTGATCTAGGTTAGGCGATGTCTAGGTGTAGACTGATCTAGGTTAGGCGATGTCTAGGTGTAGATTGATCTAGGTTAGGCGATGTCTAGGTGTAGACTGATCTAGGTTAGGCGATGTCTAGGTGTAGATTGATCTAGGTTAGGCGATGTCTAGGTGTAGATTGATCTAGATTAGGCGATGTCTAGGTGTAGATTGATCTAGGTTAGGCGATGTCTAGGTGTAGACTGATCTAGGTTAGGCGATGTCTAGGTGTAGATTGATCTAGGTTAGGCGATGTCTAGGTGTAGACTGATATAGGTTAGGCGATGTCTAGGTGTAGATTGATCTAGGTTAGGCGATGTCTAGGTGTAGACTGATCTAGGTTAGGCGATGTCTAGGTGTATATTGTTCTAGGTTAGGCGATGTCTAGGTGTAGACTGATCTAGGTTAGGCGATGTCTAGGTGTAGACTGATCTAGGTTAGGCGATGTCTAGGTGTAGATTGATCTAGGTTAGGCGATGTCTAGGTGTAGACTGATCTAGGTTAGGCGATGTCTAGGTGTAGATTGATCTAGGTTAGGCGATGTCTAGGGGTAGACTGATCTAGGTTAGGCGATGTCTAGGTGTAGACTGATCTAGGTTAGGCGATGTCTAAGTGTAGACTGATCTAGGTTAGGCGATGTCTAGGTGTAGACTGATCTAGGTTAGGCGATGTCTAGGTGTAGATTGATCTAGGTTAGGCGATGTCTAGGTGTAGACTGATCTAGGTTAGGCGATGTCTAGGTGTATACTGATCTAGGTTAGGCGATGTCTAGGTGTAGACTGATCTAGGTTAGGCGATGTCTAGGTGTAGATTGATCTAGGTTAGGCGATGTCTAGGTGTAGATTGATCTAGGTTAGGCGATGTCTAGGTGTAGATTGATCTAGGTTATGCGATGTCTAGGTGTAGACTGATCTAGGTTAGGCGATGTCTAGGTGTAGACTGATCTAGGTTAGGCGATGTCTAGGTGTAGATTGATCTAGGTTAGGCGATGTCTAGGTGTAGACTGATCTAGGTTAGGCGATGTCTAGGTGTAGATTGATCTAGGTTAGGCGATGTCTAGGGGTAGACTGATCTAAGTTAGGCGATGTCTAGGTGTAGACTGATCTAGGTTAGGCGATGTCTAGGTGTAGACTGATCTAGGTTAGGCGATGTCTAGGTGTAGACTGATCTAGGTTAGGCGATGTCTAGGTGTAGATTGATCTAGGTTAGGCGATGTCTAGGTGTAGACTGATCTAGGTTAGGCGATGTCTAGGTGTAGACTGATCTAGGTTAGGCGATGTCTAGGTGTAGACTGATCTAGGTTAGGCGATGTCTAGGTGTAGATTTATCTAGGTTAGGCGATGTCTAGGTGTAGACTGATCTAGGTTAGGCGATATCTAGGTGTAGACTGATCTAGGTTAGGCGATGTCTAGGTGTAGACTGATCTAGGTTAGGCGATGTCTAGGTGTAGACTGATCTAGGTTAGGCGATGTCTAGGTGTAGACTGATCTAGGTTAGGCGATGTCTAGGTGTAGACTGATCTAGGTTAGGCGATGTCTAGGTGTAGACTGATCTAGGTTAGGCGATGTCTAGGTGTAGACTGATCTAGGTTAGGCGATGTCTAGGTGTAGACTGATCTAGGTTAGGCGATGTCTAGGTGTAGACTGATCTAGGTTAGGCGATGTCTAGGTGTAGACTGATCTAGGTTAGGCGATGTCTAGGTGTAGACTGATCTAGGTTAGGCGATGTCTAGGTGTAGACTGATCTAGGTTAGGCGATGTCTAGGTGTAGACTGATCTAGGTTAGGCGATGTCTAGGTGTAGACTGATCTAGGTTAGGCTATGTCTAGGTGTAGACTGATCTAGGTTAGGCGATGTCTAGGTGTAGATTTATCTAGGTTAGGCGATGTCTAGGTGTAGACTGATATAGGTTAGGCGATGTCTAGGTGTAGATTGATCTAGGTTAGGCGATGTCTAGGTGTAGACTGATCTAGGTTAGGCGATGTCTAGGTGTAGACTGATCTAGGTTAGGCGATGTCTAGGTGTAGATTGATCTAGATTAGGCGATGTCTAGGTGTAGACTGATCTAGGTTAGGCGATGTCTAGGTGTAGACTGATCTAGGTTAGGCGATGTCTAGGTGCAGATTGATCTAGGTTAGGCGATGTCTAGGTGTAGACTGATCTAGGTTAGGCGATGTCTAGGTGTAGATTGATCTAGGTTAGGCGATGTCTAGGTGTAGACTGATCTAGGTTAGGCGATGTCTAGGTGTAGATTGATCTAGGTTAGGCGATGTCTAGGTGTAGACTGATCTAGGTTAGGCGATGTCTAGGTGTAGATTGATCTAGGTTAGGCGATGTCTAGGTGTAGACTGATCTAGGTTAGGCGATGTCTAAGTTTAGATTGATTTAGGTTAGGCGATGTCTAGGTGTAGATTGATCTAGGTTAGGCGATGTCTAGGTGTAGATTGATCTAGGTTCGGTGATGTCTAGGTGTAGATTGATCTAGGTTAGGCGATGTCTAGGTGTAGATTGATCTAGGTTAGGCGATGTCTAGGTGTAGACTGATCTAGGTTAGGCGATGTCTAGGTGTAGACTGATATAGGTTAGGCGATGTCTAGGTTTAGATTGATCTAGGTTAGGCGATGTCTAGGTGTAGACTGATCTAGGTTAGGCGATGTCTGGGTGTAGACTGATCTAGGTTAGGCGATGTCTAGGTGTAGATTGATCTAGATTAGGCGATTTCTAGGTGTAGATTGATCTAGGTTAGGCCATGTCTAGGTGTAGACTGATCTAGGTTAGGCGATGTCTGGGTGTAGATTGATCCAGGTTAGGCGATGTCTAGGTGTAGACTGATCTAGGTTAGGCGATGTCTAGGTGTAGACTGGTCTAGGTTAGGCGATTTCTAGGTGTAGATTTATCTAGGTTAGGCGATGTCTAGGTGTAGACTGATATAGGTTAGGCGATGTCTAGGTGTAGACTGATCTAGGTTAGGCGATGTCTAGGTGTAGACTGATCTAGGTTAGGCGATGTCTAGGTGTAGACTGATCTAGGTTAGGCGATGTCTAGGTGTAGACTGATCTAGGTTAGGCGTTGTCTAGTTGTAGATTGATCTAGATTAGGCGATGTCTAGGTGTAGATTGATCTAGGTTAGGCGATGTCTAGGTGTAGACTGATCTAGGTTAGGCGATGTCTAGGTGTAGATTGATCTAGGTTAGGCGATGTCTAGGTGTAGACTGATATAGGTTAGGCGATGTCTAGGTGTAGATTGATCTAGGTTAGGCGATGTCTAGGTGTAGACTGATCTAGGTTAGGCGATGTCTAGGTGTATATTGTTCTAGGTTAGGCGATGTCTAGGTGTAGACTGATCTAGGTTAGGCGATGTCTAGGTGTAGACTGATCTAGGTTAGTCGATGTCTAGGTGTAGAGTGATCTAGGTTATGCGATGTCTAGGTGTAGACTGATATAGGTTAGGCGATGTCTAGGTGTAGATTGATCTAGGTTAGGCGATGTCTAGGTGTAGACTGATCTAGGTTAGGCGATGTCTAGGTGTAGACTGATCTAGGTTAGGCGATGTCTAGGTGTAGATTGATCTAGATTAGGCGATGTCTAGGTGTAGACTGATCTAGGTTAGGCGATGTCTAGGTGTAGACTGATCTAGGTTAGGCGATGTCTAGGTGTAGATTGATCTAGGTTAGGCGATGTCTAGGTGTAGACTGATCTAGGTTAGGCGATGTCTAGGTGTAGATTGATCTAGGTTAGGCGATGTCTAGGTGTAGACTGATCTAGGTTAGGCGATGTCTAGGTGTAGATTGATCTAGGTTAGGCGATGTCTAGGTGTAGACTGATCTAGGTTAGGCGATGTCTAGGTGTAGATTGATCTAGGTTAGGCGATGTCTAGGTGTAGACTGATCTAGGTTAGGCGATGTCTAAGTTTAGATTGATTTAGGTTAGGCGATGTCTAGGTGTAGATTGATCTAGGTTAGGCGATGTCTAGGTGTAGATTGATCTAGGTTCGGTGATGTCTAGGTGTAGAGTGATCTAGGTTAGGCGATGTCTAGGTGTAGATTGATCTAGGTTAGGCGATGTCTAGGTGTAGACTGATCTAGGTTAGGCAATGTCAAGGTGTAGATTGATCTAGGTTAGGCGATGTCTAGGTGTAGATTGATCTAGGTTAGGCGATGTCTAGGTGTAGATTGATCTAGGTTATGCGATGTCTAGGTGTAGACTGATCTAGGTTAGGCGATGTATAGGTGTAGACTGATCTAGGTTAGGCGATGTCTAGGTGTAGATTGATCTAGGTTAGGCGATGTCTAGGTGTAGACTGATCTAGGTTAGGCGATGTCTAGGTGTAGACTGATCTAGGTTAGGCGATGTCTAGGGGTAGACTGATCTAGGTTAGGCGATGTCTAGGTGTAGACTGATCTAGGTTAGGCGATGTCTAGGTGTAGACTGATCTAGGTTAGGCGATGTCTAGGTGTAGACTGATCTAGGTTAGGCGATGTCTAGGTGTAGATTGATCTAGGTTAGGCGATGTCTAGGTGTAGACTGATCTAGGTTAGGCGATGTCTAGGTGTAGACTGATCTAGGTTAGGCGATGTCTAGGTGTAGACTGATCTAGGTTAGGCGATGTCTAGGTGTAGACTGATCTAGGTTAGGCGATGTCTAGGTGTAGACTGATCTAGGTTAGGCGATGTCTAGGTGTAGACTGATCTAGGTTAGGCGATGTCTAGGTGTAGACTGATCTAGGTTAGGCGATGTCTAGGTGTAGACTGATCTAGGTTAGGCGATGTCTAGGTGTAGACTGATCTAGGTTAGGCGATGTCTAGGTGTAGACTGATCTAGGTTAGGCGATGTCTAGGTGTAGACTGATCTAGGTTAGGCGATGTCTAGGTGTAGACTGATCTAGGTTAGGCTATGTCTAGGTGTAGACTGATCTAGGTTAGGCGATGTCTAGGTGTAGATTTATCTAGGTTAGGCGATGTCTAGGTGTAGACTGATATAGGTTAGGCGATGTCTAGGTGTAGATTGATCTAGGTTAGGCGATGTCTAGGTGTAGACTGATCTAGGTTAGGCGATGTCTAGGTGTAGACTGATCTAGGTTAGGCGATGTCTAGGTGTAGATTGATCTAGATTAGGCGATGTCTAGGTGTAGACTGATCTAGGTTAGGCGATGTCTAGGTGTAGACTGATCTAGGTTAGGCGATGTCTAGGTGTAGATTGATCTAGGTTAGGCGATGTCTAGGTGTAGACTGATCTAGGTTAGGCGATGTCTAGGTGTAGATTGATCTAGGTTAGGCGATGTCTAGGTGTAGACTGATCTAGGTTAGGCGATGTCTAGGTGTAGATTGATCTAGGTTAGGCGATGTCTAGGTGTAGACTGATCTAGGTTAGGCGATGTCTAGGTGTAGACTGATCTAGGTTATGCGATGTCTAGGTGTAGACTGAACTAGGTTAGGCGATGTCTAGGTGTAGACTGATCTAGGTTAGGCGATGTCTAGGTGTAGACTGATCTAGGTTAGGCGATGTCTAGGTGTAGACTGATCTAGGTTAGGCGATGTCTAGGTGTAGACTGATCTAGGTTAGGCTATGTCTAGGTGTAGACTGATCTAGGTTAGGCGATGTCTAGGTGTAGATTTATCTAGGTTAGGCGATGTCTAGGTGTAGACTGATCTAGGTTAGGCGATGTCTAGGTGTAGACTGATCTAGGTTAGTCGATGTCTAGGTGTAGACTGATCTAGGTTAGGCGATGTCTAGGTGTAGACTGATCTAGGTTAGGCGATGTCTAGGTGTAGACTGATCTAGGTTAGGCGATGTCTAGGTGTAGACTGATCTAGGTTAGGCGATGTCTAGGTGTAGACTGATCTAGGTTAGGCGATGTCTAGGTGTAGACTGATCTAGGTTAGGCGATGTCTAGGTGTAGACTGATCTAGGTTAGGCGATGTCTAGGTGTAGACTGATCTAGGTTAGGCGATGTCTAGGTGTAGACTGATCTAGGTTAGGCGATGTCTAGGTGTAGACTGATCTAGGTTAGGCGATGTCTAGGTGTAGACTGATCTAGGTTAGGCGATGTCTAGGTGTAGACTGATCTAGGTTAGGCGATGTCTAGGTGTAGACTGATCTAGGTTAGGCTATGTCTAGGTGTAGACTGATCTAGGTTAGGCGATGTCTAGGTGTAGATTTATCTAGGTTAGGCGATGTCTAGGTGTAGACTGATATAGGTTAGGCGATGTCTAGGTGTAGATTGATCTAGGTTAGGCGATGTCTAGGTGTAGACTGATCTAGGTTAGGCGATGTCTAGGTGTAGACTGATCTAGGTTAGGCGATGTCTAGGTGTAGATTGATCTAGATTAGGCGATGTCTAGGTGTAGACTGATCTAGGTTAGGCGATGTCTAGGTGTAGACTGATCTAGGTTAGGCGATGTCTAGGTGTAGATTGATCTAGGTTAGGCGATGTCTAGGTGTAGACTGATCTAGGTTAGGCGATGTCTAGGTGTAGATTGATCTAGGTTAGGCGATGTCTAGGTGTAGACTGATCTAGGTTAGGCGATGTCTAGGTGTAGATTGATCTAGGTTAGGCGATGTCTAGGTGTAGACTGATCTAGGTTAGGCGATGTCTAGGTGTAGATTGATCTAGGTTAGGCGATGTCTAGGTGTAGACTGATCTAGGTTAGGCGATGTCTAAGTTTAGATTGATTTAGGTTAGGCGATGTCTAGGTGTAGATTGATCTAGGTTAGGCGATGTCTAGGTGTAGATTGATCTAGGTTCGGTGATGTCTAGGTGTAGATTGATCTAGGTTAGGCGATGTCTAGGTGTAGATTGATCTAGGTTAGGCGATGTCTAGGTGTAGTCTGATCTAGGTTAGGCGATGTCTAGGTGTAGATTGATCTAGGTTAGGCGATGTCTAGGTGTAGATTGATCTAGGTTAGGCGATGTCTAGGTGTAGATTGATCTAGGTTATGCGATGTCTAGGTGTAGACTGATCTAGGTTAGGCGATGTCTAGGTGTAGACTGATCTAGGTTAGGCGATGTCTAGGTGTAGATTGATCTAGGTTAGGCGATGTCTAGGTGTAGACTGATCTAGGTTAGGCGATGTCTAGGTGTAGACTGATCTAGGTTAGGCGATGTCTAGGGGTAGACTGATCTAGGTTAAGCGATGTCTAGGTGTAGACTGATCTAGGTTAGGCGATGTCTAGGTGTAGACTGATCTAGGTTAGGCGATGTCTAGGTGTAGACTGATCTAGGTTAGGCGATGTCTAGGTGTAGATTGATCTAGGTTAGGCGATGTCTAGGTGTAGACTGATCTAGTTTAGGCGATGTCTAGGTGTAGACTGATCTAGGTTAGGCGATGTCTAGGTGTAGACTGATCTAGGTTAGGCGATGTCTAGGTGTAGACTGATCTAGGTTAGGCGATGTCTAGGTGTAGACTGATCTAGGTTAGGCGATGTCTAGGTGTAGACTGATCTAGGTTAGGCGATGTCTAGGTGTAGACTGATCTAGGTTAGGCGATGTCTAGGTGTAGACTGATCTAGGTTATGCGATGTCTAGGTGTAGACTGAACTAGGTTAGGCGATGTCTAGGTGTAGACTGATCTAGGTTAGGCGATGTCTAGGTGTAGACTGATCTAGGTTAGGCGATGTCTAGGTGTAGACTGATCTAGGTTAGGCGATGTCTAGGTGTAGACTGATCTAGGTTAGGCTATGTCTAGGTGTAGACTGATCTAGGTTAGGCGATGTCTAGGTGTAGATTTATCTAGGTTAGGCGATGTCTAGGTGTAGACTGATCTAGGTTAGGCGATGTCTAGGTGTAGACTGATCTAGGTTAGTCGATGTCTAGGTGTAGACTGATCTAGGTTAGGCGATGTCTAGGTGTAGACTGATCTAGGTTAGGCGATGTCTAGGTGTAGACTGATCTAGGTTAGGCGATGTCTAGGTGTAGACTGATCTAGGTTAGGCGATGTCTAGGTGTAGACTGATCTAGGTTAGGCGATGTCTAGGTGTAGACTGATCTAGGTTAGGCGATGTCTAGGTGTAGACTGATCTAGGTTAGGCGATGTCTAGGTGTAGACTGATCTAGGTTAGGCGATGTCTAGGTGTAGACTGATCTAGGTTAGGCGATGTCTAGGTGTAGACTGATCTAGGTTAGGCGATGTCTAGGTGTAGACTGATCTAGGTTAGGCGATGTCTAGGTGTAGACTGATCTAGGTTAGGCGATGTCTAGGTGTAGACTGATCTAGGTTAGGCTATGTCTAGGTGTAGACTGATCTAGGTTAGGCGATGTCTAGGTGTAGATTTATCTAGGTTAGGCGATGTCTAGGTGTAGACTGATATAGGTTAGGCGATGTCTAGGTGTAGATTGATCTAGGTTAGGCGATGTCTAGGTGTAGACTGATCTAGGTTAGGCGATGTCTAGGTGTAGACTGATCTAGGTTAGGCGATGTCTAGGTGTAGATTGATCTAGATTAGGCGATGTCTAGGTGTAGACTGATCTAGGTTAGGCGATGTCTAGGTGTAGACTGATCTAGGTTAGGCGATGTCTAGGTGTAGATTGATCTAGGTTAGGCGATGTCTAGGTGTAGACTGATCTAGGTTAGGCGATGTCTAGGTGTAGATTGATCTAGGTTAGGCGATGTCTAGGTGTAGACTGATCTAGGTTAGGCGATGTCTAGGTGTAGATTGATCTAGGTTAGGCGATGTCTAGGTGTAGACTGATCTAGGTTAGGCGATGTCTAGGTGTAGATTGATCTAGGTTAGGCGATGTCTAGGTGTAGACTGATCTAGGTTAGGCGATGTCTAAGTTTAGATTGATTTAGGTTAGGCGATGTCTAGGTGTAGATTGATCTAGGTTAGGCGATGTCTAGGTGTAGATTGATCTAGGTTCGGTGATGTCTAGGTGTAGATTGATCTAGGTTAGGCGATGTCTAGGTGTAGATTGATCTAGGTTAGGCGATGTCTAGGTGTAGACTGATCTAGGTTAGGCGATGTCTAGGTGTAGATTGATCTAGGTTAGGCGATGTCTAGGTGTAGATTGATCTAGGTTAGGCGATGTCTAGGTGTAGGTTGATCTAGGTTATGCGATGTCTAGGTGTAGACTGATCTAGGTTAGGCGATGTCTAGGTGTAGACTGATCTAGGTTAGGCGATGTCTAGGTGTAGATTGATCTAGGTTAGGCGATGTCTAGGTGTAGACTGATCTAGGTTAGGCGATGTCTAGGTGTAGACTGATCTAGGTTAGGCGATGTCTAGGGGTAGACTGATCTAGGTTAAGCGATGTCTAGGTGTAGACTGATCTAGGTTAGGCGATGTCTAGGTGTAGACTGATCTAGGTTAGGCGATGTCTAGGTGTAGACTGATCTAGGTTAGGCGATGTCTAGGTGTAGATTGATCTAGGTTAGGCGATGTCTAGGTGTAGACTGATCTAGGTTAGGCGATGTCTAGGTGTAGACTGATCTAGGTTAGGCGATGTCTAGGTGTAGACTGATCTAGGTTAGGCGATGTCTAGGTGTAGACTGATCTAGGTTAGGCGATGTTTAGGTGTAGACTGATCTAGGTTAGGCGATGTCTAGGTGTAGACTGATCTAGGTTAGGCGATGTCTAGGTGTAGACTGATCTAGGTTAGGCGATGTCTAGGTGTAGACTGACTGGACAAACGTGGAAATACTGAGGGAAATTAGCGTTAACATTACATAATGTTACGGTTTATCACAAATAACATCAATATGGCTTCCTCTACACATAAAATACATAACACATAGGTTGCTACTGCTCATTTTGAATCCGTAGAGACGTCATCATACCTACTTTACTGAAATATATGCCGTCGAGGTCTCTGAAATTGAAATTCGAAGAACACACGCATGGTCAACAATGAAGAGAAAAGAGGAACAGTTGGTTGGAGATAAACACTTATCTCGGAACCTAGGTACTTAACTAATTTATCCATCACGTGACCTGCCACCTAACTGATGGTCCGTGACGCAAATAAAAATGGAAGCCTAGCACGTGGAGCGCTCTGATATTCTGTCGTATATCTATTGTTTTGAAACTCCAACTGTTTTCTTGATGACATAAATAGTTTTTTGCTCTTGTAGATGTCGTGCAGCTATCAACATTGTTGGCGAATGCAAAGCTTGACGGAAGTGACGCGCATAATAGCGATACTGGTGGGACGTATCGGATCCATTAATTAGTTCGTGTACGTGTTGCATCTACCTATTACACGGACGGCATACCAGGTAATGGCTGACACATAGTTTCACAGGGGTTTAGAAACATAAGCTTCAATCGTCAGTGTCGATACAACTATAAGTGGCCAACAGCATATTAGTGTTGTATCATTTTACATCACGGGGAGCGGCGTTGGTATATTCAGACCATCAATACTATTGGTTGAGATCGCAGTGTTTCGACTGCATTGCAGCCGTTTCGAAGCATAGGCAACTTCGTTCACTCTACTTTGACAGAATTTTATTAAAAAATATTCTATAAACCGTTGTTTATACCTACCTTTTGTCCGTGAATGGAAGTAGAAGATCAAATTGGACAATTTCCGTGAACTCACTAACTCTAGAGAATTCATACTTAATTAAGTTGTCAGTCCTGTTACTCAGTCATCTATGGTATATCGAACACGATGTATTTAAATATATATATCACAAGCCAGGTGGCGGTTTTTTACGAATGGCGTCTTTTTCACACAAAAAAACTGTTTGTTGTTCCAAGAATAGTCGTAATTATTTTTGCTCAAAACTACTTTTCTAGCAACCTGTTTGCATTCTGTCGGTGACATGATTGTAAATTATTTTAAATATTGAACTCTTATATGTATTCTAGTGTATTATGTGCCATCATTGCCACACCGTATTTGAAACCCGACCGTCTTTATTACTGTCCTACTTCAGGGGTTTGCCCGTATCGTCCGTCCAAAACCAGTATCATTTGATTATCCAGTTCTGTACCTTTCAGAAACAACATCAGTAGTATGGAGGATACACACGCACCAAACCACGCCCCCTTTTGTATCTAGGTACGTGCATAAAAAATGTCGATTTCAAAATCGGGAACCTACTTATAAAAAAAAGATCAAAGGCTTTTTGGTAACCTGAGTGGAATCGGGAACCTAGTTATAAAAAACGTGATTGATGGCCTGTCACTTTTGTGAATGAAAAGCGCCCTCTAGTGGTTAATAACAACGTCATAGTTACGGCGTCCTTAGTTACGGCGTCCCTAGTTACGTGATAACGCCATCTAGCGAATAATAAAAGCGTCCCTAGTTACGTGATAACGCCATCTAGCGAATTATATAATAACAGCGTCCCTAGTTACGATACGGGAATATAGCAGAAACCAATGTGGTTATGTTAAATCCACCGTGGTTACGTTAAAACCACCGTGGGTACGAATGCACTAAACCCAGTGTGAGCGAGATTAGCCGCTGTACCCTGGATATCGCGGTAGTGGTGAAAGTTGAGACGCGGCCGGTCGGCCTAGATACGGGCGGCTGAAAATAGATCTACGGCTGGGACGTTGTTAGCCGGTGATTCGGCCGACCTAGCGCGTCGCCTCATCGATGACCTGGAAGCCGTGAGCGCGGCGGCGTGCGCGCTTCTACGCCCCCGCTACGACGCGGTCTTTGAGGCGCTCGAAGCGCTCGATAAAGACTGGCGGCGACGAAGTGACGACGACGACAAGGATGCGTCACCGTACGCCGCACTCGCCGACCGCCTGTGGACGCACCATCGTCAAATGCCCGTACTGGGTTTCAACAGCGGTAAGTACGATTTGAATGTCGTCAAAAAGTACTTGACCCCCCTGCTCATAACCGACGACGCGCAGCACACATCGTCGGCGTTCACGATTAAACGACAGAACGCTTACATGTGCCTGACGACGTCGACGTTGACATTTCTGGACATAACTAATTACCTCGCGCCCGGTGTCAGCTACGAGCGCTATCTGAAAGCGTACGACTGCGCGGCGACCAAGGGGTACTTTCCGTACGAATATATCGACGCGTTGACGCGCCTGGACGAGACCGTCCTACCGCCGCGCGAAACTTTCTACAGCCACCTGAAACGCGAGGGAATCTCCGCGGAGGCGTACGAAATTTGTGCGACGGCATGGCGCGACGAGTGCATGACGACGATGCGCGATTTTCTAATCTGGTATAATAACCGAGATGTGGCGCCGTTTCTCGAGGCACTCGAGCGGCAGTTCGCCTTCTATCGCCGTCAGCGCATCGACATGTTCAAGGACGCCATCAGCGTACCGGGGTTGACGTTGTTGTACCTATTCAACGACCTACCGTCGTCAATCCATTTCTCGCTGTTCAACGAACCGAACAAAGACCTGCACCGCCTACTGCAATCGCAGATCGTCGGCGGTCCATCGATCATCTTCTCGCGTCATCACGAAACCGGCGTGACGTCGATTCGAGGCGGTAACAACCCGTGTCGTTCGATAGTAGGCTATGACGCGAACGGTCTCTATCTATCGGCGATGATGCGGGAAATGCCGACGGGTTGGTACACGCGCCGACGCGCGGAGAACGGCTTTCGAGCGGAACACGTGCACCGCTACGGTCGTATGGTCGTAGAGTGGTTGACGTACGAAGCGGAACGAATAGGCGCCCCTATACGACACCAGTTGAACGGCCGCGAGAAGCGCATCGGTAAGTACCGAGTCGACGGTTGGTGCGCCGCCACGCGAACGGCGTATCAATTTCACGGTTGTTTCTTTCACGGCTGCCCGATATGCCAGACGCACGTGACGACGAACGCCGTCAACGGTCAACCGATGACGACTCTGTACGCCGCGACGATCGCCGTGACGTCCTACCTGCGCCGCCACGTCGATGCCGTCGTCGAAATGTGGGAGTGCCAGTGGCGAGCCGTGAGACCCCCCGTGACGCGACCCGACGCGAGGCGCGTAACGCACTCGACGATACTGGAGGGTGTACGCGACGGCTCTCTATTCGGTCTCGTGCAGTGCGATATCGCCGTGCCGGAAGCGCTGCGCGCTAAGTTCGCCGAAATGCAGCCCGTATTCAAGAACGTCGATATCGCGCGCGACGACCTCAGCCCGTTCATGCGCCGCTACGCCGAGTCGCACGATCTACTCACCCGACCTCAACGGACGCTCGTTGGTAGCTACTTCGGCACGGCGATCGTACTCGCCACGCCCCTCCTACGCTGGTATCTGGAGCACGGGCTCGTCGTCGCGCGCGTCTACCAGGTGATCGAGTACACGCCGATCGCCTGCTTTCGTCGTTTCGGCGATACGGTGTCGACGGCGCGACGCGAGGGCGACGTCGACCCCGACAAAGCGATCATCGGCGACACCTTCAAACTTCTCGGCAACAGTTCGTACGGGAAGACGATTACGCGCGTCGATCGGCACCGGGATATCAAGTACGCTACGTCGGTAGGCGCCTCGCGACTCGTCAACAACCGTCGCTTCCGGCAACTCGACGTCGTCGTCGACGACGAGCTGTACGAGGTGGCGCTGAATAAGCGCACCGTCGTCTACGACCTGCCGATTCAAATCGGTTATTTCGTGTATCAATACGCGAAATTACGAATGCTCGAATTTTATTACGACTTCGTCGACGCCTACATTCCACGCCCGCTCTTTCAGTACTGCGCTATGGACACCGACTCGGCGTACATAGCCCTCGCGGGTCACGACATCGACGCGCTCGTACCGGAAGCGATGCGCGAACACTACTTCCGGAATCGATCGCTCTGGTTTCCGGCCGAATGTTGCGACGCGCACGTGGACGCGTACGTACGGCGCCGCGTCGCCGGACTGACGTGAGAGGGTGGGGACTGCTGCGCGCGCCGTCTTCTATTCGATCGTCGAACGCCGGGTCTCTTCAAAGAAGAGTGGCGCGGCGACGGAATCGTGGCGCTGTGCAGTAAGACGTACTACTGCTTCGGCGGCGACGGCGGCGCGAAGTACAGCACGAAGGGATTGAGTAAGCGTCAGAACGATATCAACGAGCACGACTTTCTCGCCGTACTGCGCGACCGACGCAGCGGCGTCGGTTGGAACCGCGGTTTCCAAGTGAAAAACTCGTCCGTGTTGACGTACGTTCAAGAGCGCGCGGCGTTGAGCTATTTCTACGCTAAACGCCGCGTGCTCGACGACGGCGTCACCACGGCGCCGATACTCGTCTAACTCGTATAACTAAACCTACCCTAGGGGTGGGGGGCCGCCTAGGGGTAGGGTTCTGTATGTATGTAGGTAGGGTAGGGTAATAATAAAACAAACACAAGTGCGTACATTTCATCGTCGTTGTTTTTTTATTACTACTACTATACACGTAAAAGCGAAGCGTTAATGCAATGGTTTTAGCCAATCGAATACGAGACAGTCATTGGCCACCCGATTGGTGCCGAATATGTTCGGGAACGTCGTCAACGGCATGCCGCGACATCGGAGGAGTAGGTAGGCGACGCAATATTGTCCGCACACGTTAGAGACGACGCTCTGCAGTCTCTTGTCGTTGTACGTCCACGCGTCGCCGCAGTGTCGGTGCAGGAAGGCGCGGAAGTCGGCGTGCAGCGGCGGGAGACCGTACGAATCGAAGTACTCGCCGACGCCTTGGCGGTCGACGTAGACGGCCACCCAGTGCTCCCCCGGTTCGCCGCCGTCGTCGGTATTGCACACGAAGGCCATCGGGTAAGTGGCGGCGGTGGTGGTAAGTAGCGCGTCTTTAGGTACGACGCCGAGGACGATGCGTTTAGCGTACGCGTCGAGTTCGAGGCGACGCAGCAGTTGGAACGTATCCATTACGAGGTACAGTCGTACAGGACGTTTCGGGTCCGATCGATTTCCATCACTGTCTCGAATTCCGCGTACACGACGACGTTCACCGGTCGGGGTAGCGGCGTCGAGAACTGCATTTCAGCGCCCACGCTCCCCTGACGCACGACGTTGAAATGGTCCCCGTCGCAGCAGTCGGGGGTCAGGTCGAAAGCGAAGACGGTGTAGCCGGCCTCGAAGTCCGAGCGCGATATGTCGTTCCCCTCGTCCTCGCCCGCCTTTCCGGTGGCCTCGAAGAGATTCATGTAGCTTCGTATGTACCGGTGGTGCGGAAAGTCCGGTTGCAGCGGCTTGCTCGGCACTTGACGTCCGTCGACGTTGAGAGCGAGGAAGGTTATGTCGTTGTGATGCGCGTTGAACGGATTTCTAGTGTAGTCTCCGTTGTAGGCGGCGTTGTCGATCATCATCAGGATTATGCGTTTCGGAATCGCACCCATGTACAGGTTCTCGTGCGTGTGCGATAGCGTACCCGCGGTTATCGAGAACGACTTGCAGTCGACGCGGCGCATCGGAAACTTAGCCGTTCCCAAAGTCCACGCTTTGATATGACCCAGCTGGACTTCCGGGTTCAACTTCACTTTTCGGACGTACAGGCAAATCGAGCGTATCACGATACGCCACCCCGGCGCGCCAGCCGCGCCCATGAGCGCGAAGGCGTCCTTCGACTGGACCATGCGTATTTTTGTGTCGACGCCGCTCGGTAGGAGGAGGTTTAGCATAAACGCGTCGACGTGCAGGTGTCCCATCATCTCCACCTCGGCGCTGGCCGCCGTCAGATTGCGCCGCGCTACGAACCCGGTGTTATCGTCCCCGCGCGCGTTCATGTGTCCGGCGCTGTCTTTGTACCACAACGACCCCGTGAGATGCGATCGTTTCGCGTCGCTACCGTAACTCAGCAGGGTCTCGATGTAGGCCCGGTACGCGTACGTATTGGTCGACGGCGTCACGAGCGTGCCGTTCAGCGACACGTCGATTTGACTGAACATCGAATGAAGGAAATTGTTGACCGGCGCCACGTTGGTGCCGGCCGCCAGATCGGTACCGTCCCCCTGAACCACTTTGAAGAGGACGTGCGTTTGAAGGCTCGCCAGGTCCGTATAGTCGTTACCCGACCCCGGAATGAGGAACTCGATGGGACCGCCGGCGTCGAGAGCCGTCAGCGGTTGGTAGGCGGTCCGATAACTGCTCTCGATGCTCTTCTGCGTCACCGGTCCGGTGAACAGGTCCAGTTCGGCCTTCACGCCCTCGCACGCTGTCTTTACGAACGCCATCGTTACGCGTCGAAAATATCGACCGGTCGACGTCCTCTCTTCCGTCTACTGACGGTCGTCGCCGTTCGACGCTGCTTCTTTATAGGCGGTTTTTTTTCTCACCCGTCTCTTCTTCGGCGCCGGCCCTTTCAATAGGCCGTCGAGAAGATCGACGCCGGCCTCCTTCGCGCGTCGTTTTACCGACGCTTTCAGATTGCCGCCGCCGACGACGTCCTGCGCCACGTTCACGGCGGTTTTGAGCGCGCGTTTTCCCAACGCCATGGCGCCTCTCTTAAAAAGCGGCATGACGCTTCGAAACAGGCTCCCGAAAATATTACCCAGACCGTGTCCTCGCTGACCTCGACTGCCGATGAATACCGGTAGTTGACCGCCTACCTGTCGAACGTAGTAGTCCTCGTACGGGTTCGGCATGGTGGTTAAAACAATCTCGATTTACAGCGTCTGATGTGAAGCGTCGCCACTAGCTTCCCCCGCTCGAATGGTATCGGTTGACCGCAATCGTCTCTTATATCGACCTCGATCGTATCGAATTGATGCCGCAGCAGCTTCACGTATTGGACGCGATCGAACGTTTCCGAAATAACTCTACCGTTCGTACCGAAGACGGCGATATTTCGAAGAAGCGGCGCGTACACGTCGCCGACGACGCGCGATTCCACGAGATCCGTGTACACGTACAGGGTGTCGACGCCCGCCTTCATATCCACCGTATTTCGACCTTCGTACGCGAACGTGTACGAGGCGGGGGTGGTCTCGATAACGACGACTTCCGGTTCGGGCCCCATCATCGGCGGACTTACGATAACGTTCTTATGGAAACCTAGCACGCTCTTCAGACGGCTCGTATCGGGTAGGGTAAAGGCGACACCCGCCGTCATACGCAGCGTCATTCGGTTAGAGACGCCGCTGTACTCTAGATACACCCTCACCGTATCGGTCCACAATTTCCTTAGCGCCTCGTTGATCTCGCGCAGTAGCACGAAAACGTTGTTGTAGAAACCGTGACCAATCGTACCCTGTCGGTATATTCCGATACCGTCCATGGTCGTGAAAAAGCCCGCCTCACCTCGGGGCGCCGACAGGTAGAAGGTGGCGTCCGCCTCTCTCACGTTGTACCACGTGTGCGGGTACTGTAGCGTCACCAGCCCGCATTCCCAGTCTCCGCCGGCCAGGTCGAAACGTCGCGGCAGCGTCGTGATGTAGTGCGTCAACGTATTTTCGGGGTGCCGCTTCGTAGACGCGTTGCTCGGTAGCGTCAGGTAAAAGTCAGACGATACCGCCATCGTCTCGTCGTCGTCGTCGACCGGCGCCGCCGCTCATAGACGGACTCGGGAGCAGATAACCGAGACAGCTGCTCAACAGCGCCGTCCACAGTTTGGAGTCGCCTTGACCCCGCGTTAAATTGTATATACTAACGGCGATGACGAAGTACAGGACGATGACCTGACAGAGGAATACGATTTCGGCCTTTGGGCATTCGTTACCGCAGAGCCGCCATGGATCGGGTTCGTGGACGGTGGAGTCGTCGGCGTTCTCGACGGCGTCGACGGAGTCCTCGTTGGTAGTCGTCGTCGACTTCTCTGTACCAGTAGCGGCGTCGACGGAGTCCTCTTTGGTAGTCTTCTTCTTCTTCGGCTGCTGCTGCTCGTCCCTCGCCTCCATAGCGCCACTGCGGTCTGCGGGTACAGCAGGGCCCCTTATACGGGAGGAGCGACGTTCCCCCGCATAAGCACGACTCGTGCAGTCGCCAGCATTCCTCGTGACGCGTCCAACGCATGCTATAGGTCCACGAGCGCCGCGGCGTCGATCCAACTGTTGAAGGAGGCCGGGTAACCGCTCCATTTCACGAGCGCCTCCGAGCCGCCGCCGCGACGACGACGACGCCGCTGCAGAACCGCCTCCACTCGATACAGTTTGTCCTTCGGAACGACTACGCGTTGTACTTCCTGTTCGTAGAAGGCGCCCTCTACCGGTGTCCCCGCGTCGTCCTTCAGGCGATAAACGGGGGGTTCGGACGGATGCACCTCTACGACGGTGAAGAGCTCCTCGCTCCAATTAGGCATGTATCCTTTTTTGAATTGAACCCTCGTCTTACTGATACGCACGCGATCTCCTTCGCGAAGTTTCGGTTTTTTTCCCATACCACCGCTGCCGCCGCCGTACAGGCGTTGCCATACGGCCTCCTGATTCGTCGCGTCGACGCTCGCCGGCGTCCTACCGATGCTTCGATGATAGGCGTTGTTGTACGAATGCACGAAATCCGTTAACGCCTCTACGTAGCGCAGCGTCTCGTGTTTCGTAAAATAACGCCACATGCGCGTTTTCAAAGTCCTATTGAAGCGTTCCACGACGCTCGCTTTAGTCTCCTCGTTATGCGTCACGAAATGATGAACGCCGCGACTCTTTAGGAACGTTTGCAGGGGTCGATTCAGAAACTCGGTCCCCTTATCGGTCTGCAGCGCGTTCGGCGGCGGCGCGTCGTTCAGCAGACGCTCGAAGGCCGCGACGAGCGATGCGCCGGACTTATTCTTCAACGGAACGCACCACGCCCGCTTCGAAAACACGTCGATGACCGTCAATAGAAATGTTATACCGTCGTTGTGTTTTTTTAACCTAGTCAGATCGACCAGATCAGCTTGCCACTGCTGGTTTTGACCGCCCACGATAACGCAACGTCGTTTGAAACGTCTTTTAACCGGTTTGTGTAGAGTATAAGCGTCCTGCGCCGCTAGCCACCTCTCGACATCCGGGCGCCGTCGACCCCTCTTTGACGCACGGTGCAACGCGTCGACACCTCCGTAACTCCCCGCTCGTTTCGGATCGAAGTAGAGTTCATTCAGTTCAGCGTCGTCGTCGTCGTCGTTTCGTTTTCGAAGGTTTCGTTTTGGACGACGACGACTCCACCCGGACACCATGACGACGACGACGACGATCGACGAACGACGACTATTATATATAGAGCGATAACCGTGATGACGATGAGACCGACGACGGCGACCGTTCGTTGTATTGACGGCATCGTCACATCGATTCCCAACCGTCCAACGCTCTCTTTCTAGAACGTCGTCTTCGCACCGCCTTTCCCGCTGAACTGACCGATCCCGTCTCCTCCTCTCCTTCTCTTGACAGCCGCCGCCGTCGCTCCATGTACTCCCGATAGCGCGGGTTGCCGACGAACTCCATAGGAATGTTCATACCCTTCATACTCAACCCGAAAGCGCGCCATCCTAAGGGCTGCGTCGTCTTCGTTCTCGTTCGCATGAGATCGTTCACTAGATCGACCATGTTACTCCCCGCGATCGTTTTACCGTCGTACACGGATTCGCCGCGTTCGTTCCATCGACACAAGGGATCGGCTTTCATTTTCGCGATAAGTAGACTCGCCTTCCCTTTCAGCGTTTTCGGCATGCTGGCTACGATTTCGCGCTCTACGGCCTCCGACGATGGTGGCGCCGCCGCCGCCGTGGTCTGCGGCGGTATCTCGCCGCCGTCGGCGTTGACCATCGACACGCGTACCGGTTGCGCCGTTCGAGCCGCCTCTATAGTGTTGTAGCGACTCAGCAGCTGATTGTACGACATCACCTTATCGCGTTCGGATAAATCTGATCGCTCTAGAATATCTTTCATGTCGCTGTCCAGGCTACTCAGTACACGTGATCGGGGGGTGCTGCTGCTCGACTGCTGCTGCGGTTGAAGGAGACTTTCCACCAATCGCGGGTCGACCAACGCCATCTTCTTCGCGTACTGCATCGATTAACCCCCGATGAACTGTTTGAGTAGTGGCAGGAAAACGGTGCTCGCTAACGGCGCTAGCAGGGCCGTCAGAAAACCACCCGCCCCCGTTTGCAAGATGGCTCGCTTCCGCTTCACCGGAATTCGTTTGTTGACCAAGTCACGCAGGTGATCTCTGTATTTCGTCAACACGCGTTTCTGCTTCGGCGACACCTTCACGTTCCCTCTCAGAATATTGTACGCGCAATCGCATAGACTACATATGAGACCGACCTCCGAGTGGGCGAGCACGGCTTTTCGCAGATCTACGTTCCGCTTCTGTCTATCCATCAACTGCAGGGCGAAAATGTGTCTCTTCAGGCGTTGCTCCGAAAACGTCGTCGTCGCCGCCTTCGGTCGTCGCTTCGCCGCTACCACCGCGCGTCTTCCCGTCATACCGACTAATGCGTACGCGGCGACGTCCCTCTCTACTTATAGTTGACCACCACCACCCTTCCGTACGTAGACGTACTGAAGGGGGTCGTCCGGAAATATACACGTACGCAGGCGCATGTACTCTTCCGTTTCCTGTTTCAGGTCGACGAAGAGATAGCCGTACGCCGTCGACGTCGCGTCTTTGAAAGACTCTATCATGTACTTGACCTCTCCCGGATACATCTGTTTCGCAAGGTGACCTACTTGACCAACGTCTCGGGGGTTCTTAAATAGTGCCAGGTATTGGGCGTTCAGGCTGATTGTGCGGTTTTCGCCCCCTTTCGGAAACATGTTCTGTCGGAGTTGTACGACCGACGTATTACAATGATGACTTTTTTTAGTAAATAGCGCCGTCACCCCGTTATCGGCTTCCTCCATGAGGTCGTCGAGTACTAAAAGCGTCCTCTTTTTACCGTCTAAATACGTCGTAGTCGGCAGGCCGTCTACGAACTCTATTTCCGGAGACATAGACGCGTAGGCGGGCTGCCACTGCCCGTAACACCACAGGACTTTTTCGGGCGCCGGATCGATCATAGCGCTTCGTATCAGACGGTCGACGAACGTCGTCTTACCGCATCCCGTAGGCCCTGATACTATACACGTAAACGGATGCTTCAACAACGGTCCGCCCATTTTCACGACTGATACTGGCTGATGTTTTTTACGCGTCTTTATAAAAGGTGCGCACCTCCATCAACAGTTTACCGAGCTTGTTCTCGCCCTCGACGTCACCAATCCTGGTACCCCAGAAACCCTCCCTACTCGGCACCCACTCCACCAATTCGGCGTCCCCGGTGGCCAACAGTTCGGCCTTCAACTCCCCACCGAACTTACTCATCAACAGCCCCTTCATACAGGCGACCCTAACGACGTGCCATTCGGTTCCCGTTCTCTTTTTTCGAATACCGTAACTGAGTCGTTTCGCCGCGTAGGGCGATCGCACTCTTTTGATACACGCGGCGCATGCGAGGTCTTCGTTGAATAGCGCTTTCCTATACTGATAGGCGTGCTCGACGGATCGGAAGACCCGACCGTACGCCGTCAATCGGCACCTGTACATATTCGACAAGAAAGAGCGCGAACCGCCAAACTTTATACGTTCCGACGATGACAACATGACTACTACCGATAAAAACCGCTACCGCTTATATAGTCACGGATAGGGCCGACGTACGGATCCGAAATCTTTCGATCCCTAGTCGTACGCCGCGCCCAGGACAGGCGCCGGCTTCTACGAGTACTTCGATCGCTAGTCGTTGATCGCTTAGGACGTTGATCGCTAGGTGTGACTTGGGTTAATCGCTAGATGGCGTTATCACGTAACTAGGGACGCTGTTATTAATCGCTAGAGGGCGCCTGTCATTCAATCACAAAAGTGACAGGCCATCAATCACGTTTTTTATAACTAGGATCCCGATTCCACTCAGGTTACCAAAAAGCCTTTGATCTTTTTTTTATAAGTAGGTTCCCGATTTTGAAATCGACATTTTTTATGCACGTACCTAGATACAAAAGGGGGCGTGGTTTGGTGCGTGTGTATCCTCCATACTACTAACATCCATTTCAAAATAAAATGTCAACGTACAATCAGAATTGTCAGGCTCGATAACGACAGGTTCCTCTACACTGAGATCCGCCGCCATGGCTCGTGGGATTTGAAACTAAAAATTCATAAAATATTCGTTTGATTGTTTTTTAACGAAACGTCAACGCGTTAGTCGTTCGCATATATAAATAACCGACTCCGGCTATTGTGTCTGGCAACAAATATAGCAGGCCAATATAACAGAGACAAGTGAATTATTGCGTATCGTCGTTTGCTGGAAAAAATAAAACTGTTTACTTCCAGCGAACGATGATACGCAATCATTCATTTGTCTGTGTTATATTTGTCTGCTATATTTGTTGCCTGAACAGCCGGCGTCGGCCATTCATAAATGCGAACAGCTGACGCGTTAACGTTTCGTTGAAAACCAATGAAACGCATGTTTTCACACAAGCAACCATTATCATTATATAAAGCTAATTTGGCCTCAAATTCGTGGAAAATATCGTTAACTCACCATAATAGCCATTCACTACAACACTGCAATGGCACAGCATTGTGATACCCAATACCGCATTCATGCTAACGTTTAGAATAACGTATAACATGTATCGTTACTACAAAACGTCATGTCAGTCATTATGACATCGCAATGACGTGTCAGAATCCTTGACAACGACACAAATCGTGAATCAATACAACACAGCGCGCGATGTTCGCATTATTTAAAAGATTGACGTCCAATGTCCAACCATAACGTCCATAGTAGACTGCCATGTGCTCGTTCAGTGACGTCTCCGGCCTATGTCACTTAAGTATGTTACTATGACTTCGTACTCAATATACGTAATGTAACCATGCATTTGAAGCGTCTTTTACAACGTATATTTAGCTGTTTATAAAATGTTGGTTACTCTTTTCAGTTACATAAAATTTAGCAATACATCATTTTGTTTTACATATTGTATTACGTTTGATTATTTTGTCTTGGTAACGTTTACTGTTCAATCCACAATTTATACATGTCCTCCTATAGAAAACGTAATCCTCCGCCCTAGTGCGTAAATATTTGTCAATATATCCCGATTTATGTTTTGGACATAACCGCTGCTTCAGGGAGTCTATCCCAGTCATTGACTATTCTTTGAGTGAAAGAAAACATGCGAATATATAATATTGAGTGCAAATTGGGTATTTTGAAAGGGTGCCCTCTTGTTTTGGTGTGTTTATTTTCCATAACAGATAAATCTGCACGAAGAATACTCCCTATTCCGTTAAATATTTGATAAATTTCCATTAATTCAGTTCGCCTTCGTCTGGTCTTCAGAGTCTTTAAAAAACAGGTATTTTTTTTAAAATGGTGCTTGTTTGTATGGTTTGTTGCTGTGTCATTCACAGCTGGCATTGATTAGCCAGCGACCGCGTGCACGCGCGTGATTTGTTGTTGTTGTTATCTGTCGAGGCTTATGTACAGACTGCGAAACCCACAGCCACCCAGCTAGCCGCTACACAGCATACTATGTACTAACTGATTAACAAGTCAAATAGATGAGTTTAACTTTAATGAAACCTAATGTTCGCTAACTCATAGAAAGAGTTATAACTTACGTTAGATCATCGATCTCTTCGTGTTCGACGTCGCCTTCCTCTACTTCATATTCGCCTTCCTCTACTTCATATTCGCCTTCCTCTACTTCATATTCGCCTTCCTCTACTTCATATTCGCCTTCCTCTACTTCACATTCGCCTTCCTCTACTTCATATTCGCCTTCCTCTACTTCATATTCGCCTTCCTCTACTTCATATTCGCCTTCCTCTACTTCATATTCGCCTTCCTCTACTTCATATTCGCCTTCCTCTACTTCACATTCGCCTTCCTCTACTTCATATTCACCTTCCTCTACTTCACATTCGCCTTCCTCTACTTCATATTCGCCTTCCTCTACATGAAGTGATACATATATGTTGATATGGTTGTTTAAAAAAAGCGTTTTGTTGATGCATCGTCATCAACATCTGCTTTTTATTACAACCGCACTTTTTTGAATGATTGTTACGGACTTTAAAACACGAAGCAGCCAGAGAACTTGCAGTGCAGTTTCAACTATACGATTCGAAACTGGAGAAGCACGAACGCACGTGTACGGGGGGTTTACGCGCCATCTATCAGGGTGGCGTGTACCACTCGACCCCGTCAGTGTTCGAGTCTTTGGACTTTTTTGATTGAGTATTACGGATTTTGAATAGACACGGGGTCATCCCGACTGGTTGAAGACGTCAGAATTCATGAAGGTCAATGGGGTTTGATTCGCACTGGAAAACCAGGACGAATACGTCTGGACTTATGTTGATGCGGTTACGACGGTTTATCAGAAATAGATGCCGACCCGCTGAGATAAAACGAATGTCAGTTCAATAGATCACCATCGGCGTGCTCGTTTCTTTGTTGTCTCGCAATTGAACTGTTTTTCCAACGATCGACACAACCAACCGTCACAATTCAACCGTTTTGCAACCTCGCCTTTGTTGTCGGCACAAGCAATCGCCACCACAGTAGTACAGTCGGAAGGTATGCCCCCATGCGCCCAGTGGATTTCTAAATTTGCAACCCTGAAGGTGTCTAATAAATAGATTTGGATGTTCCCATTTCCAAATAAAGTCCGAAGGGGTCCGCTGGCGGCCATCTTGGATTTTGTCACGCGCGACTGGTAAAATCAAGGATACCCATAACGTTTGAACCAGCCATCGAACAAAGACAAATTAACCCACTTGTTCGTATAATTGTGGCATGAGAAATCGCTTGAGATGGCTATTTTGACGATTCATAGATATTTATTGCTTCAAAATGCACATAATACCATATTTTCATGCCTGAAATCAAGTCAAATACTTAATTAAGAATAGGTGATTGCGCATAAGCACTGACTCAACACTATGTGTCACTACTAGACAGGAAAGGGCTAATTATGAATCCAAGAAGAAAGGAAACTACACGAAATCTACCCATTACGATCAGTATCTACATCTACTCAAGTACTATCTACCTGAAACGTACCCTCGACAGTACACACTGAAGCCAAGAAGCAGCTCATCATAGTCAATCTCCTGATCATCTTCCTCTTCCCCCTTCTCCTCATCCTCAGCAGCTTTCTCAAGCAAGTCAATGAGTGGGGGAGGCAAGATGCGTCCATACGACCACACTGGCTCCAGAACACCCTCCTCACCCTTGCTTTGCAACAACTTACACTGACATCTTGCGAGCCTGACCGTAAATGAGGCAGGTGAAGGCCTCCAAATCTGCCATCACCTCTGGCTTCACCGTCCAGTCATCACCAAATTGCTTGAAAACGTGATACTTGGGGTTCTTCTGGAGCTTCTTCAGGGGCGCCATCTTGCCTTTGTCCATGAAGGCGCCGGTGCAGTCCTGGACTGAGAACACGAAGAACCAGAGCAGCATCGTGCAGTACTCGTGTTCCAGTGACTTGGCCAGCTCCATCACGTTGACGATCTGGCGGTGCTTGCCCATGCCGGTGTCGAGATAGATGGTGAGGCTGATGGAGTGCGAGTGGTGGAGCAGGATGAAGAATATGTCACTATAAGGAGTTCTCACTACAGCCGACCTGTACCCTTGCTTTGCAGCATAGTGAAGGTAGAGAACGACCCGGGGTGTCCGTCTCCTCTGAGGACAACTCACCGATCTCGCGCGTAGTCACTTCACCATTGGATGAGTCCACCTGATGTGTCTTCCCCTCCACGATGGCAACCACTGCCCCGCACTTCTCGAGTCGCGAGGCCGCCGCCTTGCTGCTCCAGACCTGGAACAGCAGCTGGCAGAGCTATCGCTCTTCATTGACCAGGAACAGGTTGAAGTCGGCGGGCTTCCTGGTGGCCGGACCATCGATGATGTACTTCTGTGAGAAGCCACGGCGCAATTTCTCTTGTGCCTTGATAGATTATGCATGGTAGCAATCAATGGAGAAAACAAAGTTCTTTTTGGCAGCCATCTGGTCCAGCACCTGGAGGCAAATGTCACCGCACGTCTGGGGCAGATTGGTGAGCACGTGCCAGAGAGCCATACTATCCTGGATGTGGATCGCGTATTTTGGGTAGGGCACCTCCTCGGGGGGTGTCATCTAGCGAGAAGTGTAGCATGGAGGCCTTGTTCATTTTGACAAAGAATCCATCATGGGTGCCGAGGCTGGGAGGAACAGGGGTGAGGGAGTACGGCATCAGTTCATCAAGGTCGAGAGGCTCATCCAGAAGCTGCCACTTGGTAAGAATCATAAAGGCCAGGTTGCTCTGCTCACGGTAATGGATGAGCTTTCCCTGTGTGGAGGTGAGCTTGACCGTCTTGTTTGAGGCCTCCATCGTCTTCAGCTTCTGCTTCTTGATGGGTTCAAAGAAGGTCTCCTCAGATGACCCATTCTGGAAACAATCACTGATGAAGGCCTTCTTGGCTTCACTAGCAACTGTCTCCGCCCGAACTACATCGACCTCCGGGGAAACAGGAACACCGGATGCGGCGTTGTAGAGCCGGTCTTTGACAGGGATGGCGAAGGGGTCGGTGAAGTTTTGGATAGCAGTGAGTGCTCGCTGAACAGCTGAACAGCTTCCTCGCTGTAGGTGTTGTCGACTGCTCTGAGTGAGTCGAGAAGCTCCTTCGCGCCAGGGTGAGACAGGTCGATGTTGGCGAGGAACACCTCCAGCCAGGCCAAATATCTGGAGTAGTTCGGGCCATCAAATGCAAAGAACAGGTTAGCCATGTCCCCATTGCACTTGTGGAAGAGATTGAGGTTTTAGGTCTTCACAGAATAGATGATCATGAGGATGAGACGGGTGTGCTCAATGAAGCCGAACCAGAAGGTATGGTCTTACTCAGGTGACCGGCACGCACCTTGTCCTCAAACTCCACGTACTTGTTGACGATGATGAGAGTTGAGGATTCCTGGAGAGCGAGGTCGAGGTTCTCTCGGCTGCATGACTTGACCAGGTTGAGGAGAGCCACTTGGTTGTCTACATGGACGTTTTCCTCCTGTTCAAACTTCTCCATCAGTAGCCGCTCCATCGTCTCTTAGACAGTCTTCAGACAGAATAGCGCCTTGGCATAAGTCTACCCACTGAGGTCCCTGTTCAGACAGCCGCTGGTGACAAGGCCAGCCTCGAGGATAATCTCAGCGTAGCCCGAGCCCATGAACTTGTACACAGTCACCATATCCATGTAATTCAAATTCATCACAATGTGGAACTCTCTTGGGGTGACTAAATGCGACTTGTACTTCTCTGGAAATTTCCATATGAGGGGAAGGGCCTTCATGCACCCACCGAGGTCGAACGTGTTGAGGACGTACTTCTCCGACCTCGCAGGTAGCTTCTTCAGACCGTCTCAGTAGCTCCTGGATGACAGAGTACTCGGTGAATGGCTGGTTGATTGTGGTAAAGTAACCAGTGGCGGAGATGAATCCACCAAACGCAGGGACTGGCTGCTTCCCACTGCTCCCCGTCATCCGCACCAAGAACCACACACGGTACTCCGTCAAACTCGCTTTGTACACCTTGTCGTTCTCCACCGCAGGTGTGAACATTGCTACATCTTGGAATTTGGATCCTATTCGTTTGTAAATATGTAGAGAAGGGAGGGTTTCGGGGGTATCAACCTTGAGTGAACGACTCTTAGCCCGGACATAGAGCGGCAAGCCCCGCTCCGGCATGCTATCGAAGCCAGGTTTCACCTCTTGAATCATGATGCCGCCTGCACTATTTACGACATTGGGGCATGGACATTGGTAGTGATTTTGTTTAGGTTATCCCATTCGAGATAGAACACGTCGTTACCTTCCCCAGTGATAATCTGAGGAGTCAGGTAGGTCGACACTTCATTTCATTGATCGCCTTAGCCATGGCCGTCTCGAGTTCCAGCCTGAAGTTGTAGGACTCAGAGTGGCCGAGCATGTTAAGGATGATGGTCAGCTGCTTGCTGCTGTACAGGTGCCGGACTGTGCACCAGAGGAGGATGTGTTTGGAAACGCTGAAGGCTCATAGGATCACCTCTCGGAGAAAGAGAGCAACATCCTCATACTTGACCTTGGAGCGGAGGTTGTACGCATATGCCATAGCACCCGCAACCGTGATGCTGGCATTGTAGACCAGATTGTATGCAACAAAGCCCTTGTCACCTGGATTGGATTCACGTTGGTGAAAGCTATTTGCTCACTGATTTTGTGATGCTCCAGTCGGTTCTTGAGTTTCTCGCTCCTACAGTCAGACTTTGTGTAGCCATTTTGCTCCAGTTCCTTGATGTAGAGCAGCCGTAGGGTGGATAGCTGTACCACCTCATTCTGTCAATCACATGTTCATCAATAAATTCTTTCACATAGATCTAAATGCCTGCTGATGTGCAGCAGTCTTGCGACGCTGTTCTCTGTCAAGATTGCGGCCTCTGTGCAAGAACGTGATTGTGGTACTTGATGTTGAACGAATTGCGACAGTAAGGGTGGTAGTGAGCTATAGCGGCAAACAGGTCTTTGCCTTTCACCTCGCGATGCAGACGAGTATATCCCATTGCTAGGGCTCGTGGCTCAACCTCCTTCCAAGTAGCCGGCCTCTTGTTCCAAGATGGAAACTTGATTCTCTCTTGAGTCTTCCCGGATATCTTTATGTCAAACCTTTCGCAGAAGGTGCATTGTGGTGGGAAAAGTGGCCCTGCAGAGGACGATGGCGATTTTCGAGGAGAGCGTGACGTTGGTGCTTCTGTAGAAGTATCTACTGTACCCTTCAACGATCCAAGTTTGTCATGAAGCGCTGGTAGCACCTTCGGTGATAATCAATTGTTCCTAAATCTACACCGTCACGACTCTCAGGGATGAGACGACACACATCTGCCATGCGATGAAATGAATTGTGAGGCTCAGCAAGTCTTTTATCACAAATACCATGAAGTTGCGCCAACTTATCAGCTGCTGGTCCCATGACGTTGGTAAACGATGTAAAGGGGCCATGGTCAATGCCAATGATGTGTAAAATGCAGGTCGGAAGGCGCTTCTGGTATACTTCCGATCCATCACGCTTTCTTTTCTCGGTAGCCATATGGTAGGCACCACCACCACAGTTGTATGACTACTCTGAAAAAGTTAAGTACCTTATCAGACACATGTCAGCAAGGTATATGGCGCATTGAAGTACCTCATCTGGTATAATAGTAAAATAATACAAAAGTAACAAATGCTCCTAATGTCGCCCAACTGAAGTGTTATAACCTCCCCTTTTAAAACTAAACTTTAAAACTAATGTAAATAAGTATAACAATTAATACACATATAATTCGTTAAAATGTTCGTCAAGTTGGAATAATAATTTCATAAACGATTTTTCTTAATATACAACTTCATTCACTCACTTCAACGTTTCAACCACTGTCGCTTGACTGAATCACGTGTGGGAAAGCCTGCCGCCACGCCTTCTGGCGAGCAGAGAACAAACTGTTCCTGATGAAGACTACCGATTAATCGTTGAAGTTGATTGAATTAATAGTTATATATTAACAAAAATCGTTGATGTATATACATATAAATTTATACAAATTAAAAAAATACACTAACATTTGTGTGTAGTGTCGAGGGTAAGTAACGGATAGACAGTACTTGAGTAGATGTAGACACTGATCGTAGTGGGTAGGTTTCGTGTAGTTTCCTTTCTTCTTCGACTCATAATTAGCCCATTTTCTGCTTAGTAGTGGCATATAATGTTGAGTCAGTGCTTATGCGCAATCACCTATCCTTAACTTAGTATTTGACTCGATTTCAGGCACGAAAATATGGTATTATGTGCATTTTGAAGCAATAAATCTCATTGAATCGTCAAAATAATAATCATCTCAAGCGAATCCTCATGCCAAAATTATACGAAAAAGTGGGTTCATTTGTCTTTTTACGATGACTAGTTCAAAAGTTATGGATATCCTTGATTTACCAGTCGCACGTGACAACATCCAAAATGGCCGCCTTCGGTCATTATTTCGAAATGGGAACATACAAATATGTTTACTAGACACCTTCAGGGTTGCAAACAAGTAAGTGTCATTTAGAAATCCAATGGGTGCATGGAGGGCGTACCTTCCGACTGTACCACCAACGGTCTGAAGAGCTGGCATTGGAATTGTAAGTGGGACTTACGTGTTTCGTATGTGTGGAATGCTGTGTAGTGAAGAGCCGCCGTCGTCGTGATGATGGTGACGATGATAATGACGACAACATCACCATTGCTCTCGAGTCGGTTAACCCCCATGTCTGTTATCAAGTTGATGTTAACCATGTGTTAACAGTCGTGATTTGATTGTGTGTTGTGTGTTGGTCACCAGCTGTGTTAGACATTGGCAGTCCGATGTGTGTTGTAGGTCCGTGTGTTTGTATGTTGTAGGTCAGTGTTTGTGTGTTGTAGGTCAGTTTTTGTGAGTTGTTAGTCGGTGTTTGTTTGTTGTAGGTCCGTGTGCTTTTGTGTTGTAGGTCAGTGTTTGTGTGTTGTAGGTCCATGTGTCTGTATGTTTGAATGGTTGGTTATGTGACTGTTCACATAAAAGACATTAAGTAGATAAACATATAGACAGACTTGAGCATATCAAGTATTGAGACAACTGAGTTGGCCAACTCAACATTTAACGTTGCAATTTCGCTGATTCCTGACGCGCTCACGTATTTGACTTGTACAACTTCTACAACTCAATTGGCAAACTGTTGACCAATACAATCCTGCGTTTAAATTAAAAATGTTGCAGATTAATGACAAAATATTGCAGTTTGCAATAGGCCCACACAGGCCTATCTTCTTCTTTGTAAGCCTATTAATAAATTGTACTTATCTGATTTGCGGCGTAACATTTATATGTAATTTATCGAAGACAATAGAACGTGTCGTTGCTGCGAGATTGTCAGCTCACATGTCAGAGCACAATCTCTGTGAGCCCTATCAGTCAGCGTACAAGCCGAATCACAGCGTTGAGACGGCCCTTGTCTGTGTACAGAATCACATCCTGCACGCAATGGACAAACATAATGTTGTCATCATGGTTCTCCTGGATCTATCGGCTGCGTTTGACACCGTCGACCATGAAGTGATGTTGCATAGACTCTCGCATGATATCGGAGTGGTCCAAGATGCACTGGACTGGTTTAAGTCATACCTGAGAGACAGAGTCCAGTCAGTCCACATTCATGGTGCTACATCGCCTGTTCGTCCTCTGGTATACGGGGTACCACAAGGCTCCGTGCTGGGTCCTCAGCTGTTCTCCATCTATGTAGCACCAGTTGCTAAGATTATTCGCAAGTACAATTTGATGTATCATTTCTACGCGGATGATACTCAAATCTACATTCCAGTGAAACCCCACCAAGAGAACATTGCTGCGGCTGTCGTCCGTATTGAAGAATGTGTAGCTGAGATCAGGACGTGGATGATGACAAACTTTTTAAAGTTGAATGACTCAAAGACAGAAGTCATCGTGTTCGGCTCTGCGCAACAACTAAGAAAAATTGAGCTGCGCACACTATGCATTGGAGACTGTTTGGTCACTGTAACTCAGAATGTACGGAATCTTGGTGTACAGTTCGATGCCGAGATGAAGATGGAGACGCACGTGACTGCTGTCTGTAAATCTGCAATTTTTCATCTCCGAAATATTGCAAGAATAAGACGTTATCTAACACCTGCAGCGACAGAACAAGTCATACATGCGTTTGTTACCAGCAGACTTGACGTTGGCAATGCATTACTCCACCGACTGCCTGTGAAACAACTAGAACGGTTTCAGAGAGTACAGAACTGGGCGGCTCGCCTTGTCGACGGCGCCAGGAAGTTCTGTCATGTCACACCTCTATTGATCAAGCTGCACTGGCTGCCGATACCAGTTAGAGTAGAGTATAAGATACTTCTACTCACGCACCGAGCACTGACTGGCTGTGCACCACAGTATATCACCAAATGTTTGAACAGACGTCAGCCAACTCGATTGTTGCGCTCCAGTGAACACAATCATTTATGTGTACCACGTGCAACGCGTCGCTGGGGTGATAGATCCTTTTGCGTGGCAGCCCCAACACTGTGGAACTTGCTGCCGCAAAAGTTGACTGCAACAACAATGACAAACACTGATTTTAAATCAAACCTTAAGACTTACCTGTTTTCCCGAACATTCTGTACTGCGCCGTGAGGAACGATTGTTGGAACGGCGCAATATAAATGTCACGATTTGATTTTTTTTTTGAATTTATGAATAACGAAAATATTATTTGTAATGTCAATTTTGTTTCATAAAGAAATTGTGGGGTAAATTGCGTTACCTAAAAACGATTCTTTTGGTGTTAATGTACAGATTTCATGGATTAATAATTTCAAATATTTTATATTTGACCTCCTGTGACATTCACATCCGCCATTTTTAAAGACGGTGGTCGTCAAAACAAATATCACAATATCTTTGCTCCTCCGTCGCATAAAACAGAAATTTGAGCACCAGTGCATAGATTTGTGGGCAGCGATTGAAAAACAAATTAATTTGACCTTCTCTATCATTGGTTTATTCCTCATTTTTAAAGATGGCGCCTGTCATAGACAATTAATCCTGAATCTTCAGAACGACGTAACCTAGGGCCGCTTTTCTAATGTTACAATATTATTTTTGAGGTACGGCGATTTCAAATATATTACATTTTGACATTCCAATATCCGCCATTTTTCAAGATGGCGCCCGTCAACTTATTATTCAGAATAATGGGCCTGTTCATTAGTTCAATCATTGCTATCTCCATCATCAGAATCGCCTAGTTCAAGCGCGAACTGTTCTTCTTTCTTCTGATTGCTGCACGTCTGTTGCTTCCAATGCCAGTCCATTGACAAGACACCTGCAGCGTGGGAGTTTGCAGGAACGCAGGCACTTGCATGACAACAGTTCCAAAATTGCATCTGGGGCTGGAGGAGCGCGCATCCAGCCGATGTCGTCCAGCCACAAATGGCTGAGTCTGATGGAGCATTTCCAGATTGCTGCTTGGTTTTTGTCTACTTAGATTTGCAGAAAGCATTTTATAAAGTGCCACATCAAAGATTATTGCTTAAGCTTAAAGTACATGGTATAGGGGATGGTGTGATCAGCTTCCAGTTTGAAATCTCCCTTCTAGTATTACTCTCTGTCTTCTGTTTATCAACTATGCTTCTCCCCAGCTGATCACACCATCCCCTATTCCATGTGCTTTGAGTTTAAGCAACGATCTTTGATGTAGCACTTTATCAAATGCTTTCTAAAAATCGATATATATATATATATATATGTATGTATATATATATATATATATATATATATATGTATATATGAATATATGACGTGAAATGCTGACAAAGAATACATAATGGGGGATACCATATTAAATAAAACAGTAAAGGAAAAGGACTTAAGAGTGACAGTTTGTGCAGACTGTCACTACATATTTAATTATAGCTAAGTATGCATGTGTAAGCAAAAGCCCAGTGGAGTCGAGCTCAGCAGTAAACATGCCAAATGGGTCCGTGAGTGAACGAATATATCATAATTCTTGCAGGGTTACATTCAGTATACATTATGTTATACATATACAAGAACACATTTATTATTATGTGCTAAAATATGTTTAACTAATTTTAAACAAATCGCTATTATTTTAGCACCAAATATGTGTTTTGGCAATTTGTAGATTAGTTGTGCTGAATACAGCTTACAACACATTAGTTGGTTAACATTTATAAATGTTCCCACATATATATCCTTCTTCTAAATGAACAACATACTAATAATTTTACACCCATCCCATCGCAAATATTCATAATAAAGCTTGCAGACCGCGATTACATTACTATATTGAGAATAGTCATCCCTAATATGCTAGGTCGATTAAAGTCAAATTAATTAGTTATTAGTTGTGTGCATGTTCTAGAATTTTATTAAATAAATGCAAAGATAATTGTTGTTCCACGTTGCACCTATTTGCTTCGTGTTTACAATGTGTTAAGTATGTGTTAACAGTATGACAAGATTTATAATTAGTGGATTTCGCGATTGTCCTAATCAGTATTAGTCTAAATTGAACGCTAAATAATATAATCTGGTTAAACGTACGTATGAGTAGGGTGCTACCTACCTGTTCGTAAAATTAGTTTGTGTACGTATAGCCCTGCCTACCTGTTCGTAAAATTAGTCTGTGTACGTTCAGCCCCTTGCTAACATATAACAAGCCCTTATGTATCCCCGCGAAAAACGAAATAAAACGCGCGTAACACATGTGTCAAACGCTCCTTGCCCGGCGACCAGTCACGAGCGTGCTGGGCGTGGCTTAAAAGCGCCTGTTAGCTTTTCATAAGTTAATCGTAAAGACGCGCCCGATAGCTGCTCCTAACATATTGCCTAGCTAGTATTACGTTATATGTTCAGTGTATAAACATTGTGTTTATCTTACCTGGCTGAGTTTATATGGCATAGTATAACCGAACTAATGCAATTATTAATTGGCGCACAGCACCACACATCAATATCAAAGTTAGTTAGATAAAGTATTTTAGAACATTTTAGTGTAGTGAGTGATACTAGAGTAAGATAGCCTACGATAAATTTGTAAACGAGATTTAGCAAACCTCATTATGTGGTAGAATATATAGGTGATAAAGTAACAAACATAAAACTGCTTACATAAGATAATATCTGTGTAAGCCAGAACCTGCAACCCACTTTGATTAACAAGTGTTGTTAAAATTAAGCATTTGCGATAACCGGGCAAACTAAGTTTATTGATGTAGCTAGTGTCCCACGTATTCGCTAGGGCGCGGTATAACCTAAATAAATATGTGCGTGTGCGTGTGCGTATATATGCTTGTGTGTGCGTGTGTGCACGTGTGTCGCGTGTGCGTGTGTGCGTGCAATCGTGTATGCTTGCTTGCGCACGTGCGAGCGTGCGTGTTCTGGTGCTTGCGTGCGAGCATGTATGCGTGCGTGCGTGCGTGCGTGCGTGCGTGCGTGCGTGCGTGCGTGAGTGCGTGAGTGCGTGAATGCGTGATAGTGTGTATGGGTTTTAACTGTGCATAAGTTGGCGGATGGAACGCTATTTATATTTCTTTTCGTAAATAACCATTTAAAATAGCAACTGAACATCTGAAAATATACAATGTTGTCGTGATCGAACGTAAGCAGGTTAGAAGGATGCAGATTCTGTTGCCTAACGAAGTGCCTCTTATGTCAATCCTGAATCGTTACTATTTGAGTATAGTACCCGTCAGGCCAATAATTGTAATTCAAGCCGACATCGTTCGTGTGACACTTTTACGTGTCACCTATTTGAACATAGCACGCATCTCATGTACACCACAGACGCCTCAACACGGGCGCACAGATGAACGAAGAACTGGACAGAACCCGAACAGAACACTGTAGTCAAGTCGGGGAATTGTTTGACGTGAATATACAATGAAACAATCACACATATTAAAAATATTCATAAAGTGGAAAAAACTTATGCCACTTACAAATGACACGTTTTTTACTGGTGAACGGCTTAATGCAATACTGGAACACAAATATGATATAATGAAAGAGAAATACTAATAGGAAATTAAAGCAACAGCGAAAACCACAAGGAAGAAACAACATTTAATATATTCTTACAATAACGACAAATACATGTATACCGAATATTAAAAGTTATTACTTACTATCTTACTGATAGTTTTGTGGGCATATTCTAAAATATATAGTATATTTTACAGTATCACGCTTTAATACATATATATATATATATATATATATATATATATATATATATATATATATATATATATATATATACATATATATATATATATATTCACACACGTATATATATATATATATATATATATATATATATATATATATATACATATATATGTATATACGTGTGTGAGTTTGTGCGTGTGTGTGTGTGTGTGTCTGTGCGTGTGTGCGTGTGTGCGTATGTACGTGTGCGCGTGTGTGCGTGTGTGCGCGTGTGCGTGTGTGCGCGTGTGCGTGTGTATGCGTATGTGTGCGCGCATGTGTGTGCGTGTGTGTGTTGACAATAATTATGTTTTAATTGTGTAATTGTTATAGTTTGCGCAAATATGACATGATTAGTATTACATTTGGTACAATTAGGTTAACACCTGCACAGTCTGTGACAATGTAGTTTTAACAGCGTGTTTGAGTGTCTTTCCGTAAGCATGTCTTCTTTTAAGGCCTACCAATGCACGCCTGTTAACCTAATTATTAGCACTCGTTTATCGTGCGTTAACTCTATTGTTGTCGGCGTATGTTCCATTTTGTGAAGAAGTCAACACTTTACTTTCTAATATAACATACGTTCGTCTACGAATTATGTACAAATGTTTTTACATGGAAAACAACTGCACTCGTGATGACTGACATAAAATATTTCAAACACTCCAGTTTGTGACGAAATATCGCGCTGTCATAATAATTAAAGAACACGCCTGCACATGCTATAAAACGACTGTCGCAACTACAAAGTACAAAGACAATAATTCATAATTAATAACTATTTTACAAATAAACTTTAGAAGACCAAAGTCACATAAATTACGATAATCACTCATACAATCAACAGAACATATGCAATCGAAACCATATAGTAGTAGCAATAGTGTTGATGGTGGTGGCGGTGGCGGTGGCGGTGGCGGTGGTGACGGTGGCGGTGGTGGTGGCGGTGGCAGTGGTGGTGGCGGTGGCGGTGGCGGTGGTAGTGGCGGAGGAGGTGTTGGTGGCGGTGGTGGTGGTGATGGTGGTGGCGGTGGCGGTGGCGGTGGCGGTGACGGTGACGGTGGCGGTGGCGGTGGCAATGGTGGTGGCGGTGGTGACGGTGGCGGTGGTGGCGGTGGCGGTGGCGGTGGCGGTGACGGTGGCGGTGGCGGTATGGGAACAGTAGTATAACAGTAGTAGTGAGAGTAATCATAAATTAAATTGATACATTTTGTGCTAGACGTTGAACACGTTCATTAATATGACGGTGCTAAGTGCTGTATGTGTGACATTTGACAGTCGAAAGAACCTGCACACATATTAAACGCTACAGCAATTGCTGCGTCCTACACATATTACTGACTGTAATAACGGGTGCCCTCTGTGTAGGACGGTGGTGTCGTCACTGACCATACAGCTGTGGTGTTATAGACGTTTGTGGTCGACACTACGTCCTTACGACAAAGAAGACGCAGAAAGACGGAGCGAAATCGTTCGTCGGTAATGAAGTAGACGACCGGATTCATGCAGGGGTGAAGACAAAGTATCACAATCGTGCCGTTGTAGAAGTCATTGTCCGCTTTACCTATCTTGAATATGAATAGGAATGTGGAGACCCAGACGGGCGTCCAGCAGGCAAGAAACAAAAAGGTGACGACCGCGCACGTGGCAGCAACGCGTATAGCGCGCTTCTGGCGCCGAGCCGCCTGTTGGTTCTGTAGTGTCGTAGGAGCATTACCGGCTGGGTCAGGAGCGATGGTCGAGTTCACCGTCAGATGGGAATAGACGATGACGCCGATGATGCCGCCGTATGACGTCACCAGCAAGATGGCCGGCAGAATCATCGCCGTCAAGCTCATGTAGAGAAAGTCGCCTCGAGTGTAGTACACGATGCAGAAGGTGGATTTTGGGGTAATTATTTCCTTCGGAGAAACATAAAGAACATAATTATTATACGAAAATACATATTTTGATGAGATTTACAGTGTCGAATTCTTTGAAAGCTATTACATTCGGCACCTTAGTAAGACTCGTGAATATTACATATACCAAAGCCGTTCCTCATTTAGTAATATTTATTGTGTATATTTTTCTTAATATATTAGTATATAATGTTGACAGAATATTGTCGGCCAAGTTACTTCAAACTGAGTTTGCAATTTAGAAGATGCGCCTCTACAATAGTCAATTTATAAACACAATATTTTAATGCTAAACAGCCGCTATTGTCTGTAATTGACACGTCTTGCCGATGCACGCGTCCACACCCACATATACATTTGAAGGTTCTGGTTCCCACTCACTAGACTAACAACTGTATGGCACCAGCTCTCCAAGAATTTCCGGGAGTCTACGGGATTTCGGATCTCCTGGAATACAGGCAAATCTCCCGGATTTTCGCTGAAAGTTTCAAACAGCACCCCCACGTCTTCGAAACAATGCGACCCGACGTGAGATGAGCTGAGACATTTTGAACCGCTGAAGTTCCGGCAAAAAATCCCCAATAGCACCCCCCGTCTTCCGATGTCTAGAACCGAGACAGCACGACGAGACAGCGCGACACGGGAAGCGTGCTGAACCGTTGATTAATATTCCCGAATTTCCATAAAAAGTTGGCAGGTACATTATTTAAATTTTATTTGAAATGTTAATCAATGTTCCTCGTGGAAAACCCCTGCTTGACGTTTTGTTGTACTGTTATATATGTCAAACGTCCCATGCTTATTACCGATAGTGGGACAAAGCTCACCTTTACAACGGTCAATGGGTAGATGAGCTCGACGATGGTGAGGAACCAGGTGAATGCCAATTGAAGTTTCACTCTACCCGAGGTGACGAAGGCTCGGAAGTGCATAGGGAGGACAATCGCCACGAATCGTTCGATGGACACCAGCATGATGGTGTTGATACCGAGGTAGAGGGGCAGGTAACGGATTATCACGTAAATTTGACAGCTGGCCGCTGACCAAATATTCAAGTGCAACCGTTCCATGATCCGAACCGATATGAAAGAACTCATCAGGATGTCGCCTGAAAACAGCACTACTGTGTTAAGAGTTAATAATAGTAATAATAACCTTCTGCAATGTCAATATCCCCACGAATCTGAGCTCAGCTGCGCGACATACAAGAATCATTGGGCAAACCCGTTAACAGGGAGAAGCAAAATTCATCATTATAGCAAGGGACCGCTGAATGTTTGGGTGGCAATGCGATTTCAAATAAAGAAGTCGTATTGAGTTTTCTACGAAAGGTGGCTATAATGTCAGACGATACGGAGTTGATTCCCGATTTTGGATGCAGCTTAAGAAAAAGGATGTTTGCCAATGTTAAGTTAAATTTTTGTTCTAGATCGGCACAATAAAACACTGCAGTGATATATTGACACACGTAGAAAATTGAAGTTCGCAGGAGAACACAAGTAGGGGTGAACGACATGCATCGTAAATCGGGCGTGAGATACTAAAACGTTAACACGACAAACGTTGCCGCCGCCATTTGCATCTACCACCAGCAATAACCATTTGACGGATGTCGTAAAACAATGACGTACGGTTGACAACGGCAACGTTTCACGTGCCATTATTTCGTATCAAAATCGAACTCCACAGTCCCACCTAGACTAGCATCAACAGGTCGTCGCCCTGCACAAAGGAAAATTGTGAACATGGTTACGGACATACTAAACACAGATTGGCGAGCAGTATGCCTTCAACACATTTATTACGGTCTTAAGAATATTATGTTTAATAATATAATAAACAACTAAGGACATTATGTCTCCCTTTACTATAAGGGTTAATAATGATATTGACAAAAAATAATTCAGAGCGGGATACACATAATATTATGCGAGAACGTATTGAATATGTTGTGCAGTGCTGGCGCTTGAGCATGCCACTCCTGTCGAATGTTTTAAGTAAACTTCTAAATTTGATGACATTTCAGTTGCAAGACACTCACCAAAAACATATACACAATTCACGCCATAATATTGCCCTCTCGCACTCTCTCCGCCATCAACGACTCTCGATTAGCTGATGGCTGCCATGTTCGCATCTTAATGCTAGTTTATCGTTTTGGCGGCAATCTTGCTACGTCAGACATCTGTGGGTTCGAAAAATTATTTTACATTGTCGATTATCTTCGTTATCATATGAGATGGGGGCAACGCTATCCTTCCGACGGCGCTCTGACGGAAACACGTTTTGCCGGACTCAGATTCGAGAAGGAATTCCCAGCGTGCAAAGCCAAAAACAAGAACTGATTTACCTTTAAATATGCTGACAAACATGCATGATGTTGAACACTGTATCCGCTAATTTACGTTCACATTGAACAATTACTAACATATTTCCACATACAATTAACCAATTTACTGTTCATATTGGACTGAATAAATCAAACGTTTTACCCACCAACTGTCGTCTGCCCGTCAGTGAGCAATGAGTTCAATATCGTAAACTACAAGCGATAACGTAGAAAACAAATGGGTGACATAGAAAACTTGTAGATACTATTTTCTCTGCATTTACTGATACTCTTACTAGACAATTTCCCTTGTGTTGTTCCTATAGCTTGTAGTCGTCACTTATTGTAACTTAAGATGGTTGGGATAACGAATCGTTACTAAGTTTTCAGAATAGTAATTTCCTTTTACTTGCTCTAATGTGTTAAAGTCGGATATGCAAGATCAATATTTGCAAAATTCACCACGAACGTAAGCGCGCTACAGGAAACCTAAAGAACAAAATAACGCGCATTACTTGGCTAAAGAGAGCCCGGTGAAATGACGCGCAATGCCGCGACTGTCATCTCGTTATTTAATGTCGTCGTTGGTTAGGTCAAGGTGAACCTGCCCAACACGTAGCCTTATCCAGGCGCAGCTAGACGGGCGCACCATAGGAGCGGTACTAGATGCCTGCAGTCATAACACGGGTTCTCGGCCAGACTCTGTTTCCCGGCGAAGTCACGCAGCCGGGCGAGGGTCGGTTAAGCGAGACTACCCAACACTCAGCAGGCACAACTGATACTTGTACGAGTCCACACTACACATAGCACAAAGTGGTGTAATTGCACAGGATCAACATATTGGTGTCATTGTATTACCGTCAATGTGGTCATACAAAACGCCTGTGCGATATGATGCGTGGAGATGTAAACAGAACTGGTCTGGCGGTGAAGAAAGGGAAACTTATGTCGACGGCGCAAGAGCAAGAGCGTGTCTGCAAGCGTACCGATCTCGATTCCCTTCCCTATCCCTAACGCGCTGCGCGATCGGTGTCGATTGTTGGAGATACGTAACCGTCATGAGTGTCTGCATCACGGCGTTTCACGCGCAATCGTATTGTACAGTTATGCCCTTTTCAGCTGGATATGTGGTCCTAATAACAAACTGAAATGGGCAGACCATAATGCATCTAAAAGAAAATGTTCTACCAGTTTATTGGCACAAATTTAACGGAATATGTAATTGAAGGAGGAAAGGTGACAAGAGAAAAAGCGACAGGAAAGAATAGATCGGAAGAGAATGTGACAGGAAAGAAGACGACAGGGGGAAAAGACAACCAGACAGATGCAAACCGAAGAAGGAGCTACTCGAATGCTGTGGTTGAGGGGGCAATGAGGAAAGAGAGGGTGTTTATGGGCGACTCCATTATGAGAAAGACGGACAAGACACTGAGCGAGTGGAAGGCCGTCGTTGTTTGTCTACCGAGGGCTATTGACATTGAACATGTGACTGACAGGGTAGAGAAGGTGTTGGGACATGGCAAGGGAGGGTCTATACTGGTACATGTAGGAACAAATAATGCTGACAGGGAGGGAACAACTGGGATAGTATAGAAGTATAGACAGTTAGTGAGGAAGCTAAAGAAGACAAGAGTTGAACAGATAATTCTGTCAGGAATTTTGCCAGTAATGGGAGGAAGAGGGGGAGGGGCAACGTATAGAAACTGCAAGAGGATGGCGATCAACGCACTAGTTGAGCAGATGTGTGAAGAAGAGGGGGTGGGATTCACAGATTTATGGGGATATGTTGTTGGGAGGGAAGATATGTCCACGAGAGATGGTCTCCATCTTAGTGGAAAGGGGGCAACAGTTTTCTCAGAGAACCTGCTGCGATCTGTTGACAGTGGGACAGGTTGCATCTATTTAAACTAGATTCGCAGGGGGGACTCACAGAAAAGCCTGAAACTGGAGGCATAGATAAAGACAGTTCCAATAAATCAGCAAAGAACAGTCTGGAAAACTGTTCTGAAGCTGGATATAAATGTGTTTGTTTAAACGCAAGGAATATAGCAAACAAAAGAAATGAACTAAACATTATGGTAGAAGAGATTGACCCTTGATTGATAATAGGTATAACCGAATCCTGGACCACCACCGATATATCAGATGCCGAATTGGGACTGACAGGATACGTAATGTTTAGGAAAGATAGAATACGAAGAAAGGGAGGTGGAGTTATTTTATATATTAAAGAATCTATCCAGGCTTAAGAAATAAAATTAGAAAGAGAAGCAGATTGCGAAGAAGCTGTTTGGTGTAACATAGTTACAGGAAACTCAACGTTAACAGTTGGGTTAGTTTATCGAAGTCCAAACATAAGCATAGAAGAGAATGAAAAAGTACAAAACGCTATAACGGAAGTAAGCAAACGCGACTGTATTATTATGGGGGATTTTTACCACGAGCATACACAATGGAAATCTCTACAGAGTATGGGGAGTGAGGACCACAAGTTTTTAGTTTTATTTCAAGATACTTTCCTTTCTCAACATGTGCTAGAACCAACCAGGGGTGAGAATGTGTTAGACATAGTTTTGTGCTCACAGAATGAATTAGTTGGCAATGTCAATATATGTGAGCCACTGGGGAGTAGTGATCACAACCAGATACATGTTATCATCAAAATAAAATCAGAAAGGAATAGTAAAAAGCAGTATAGGAGAAATTTCAAGGAAAACAGTCCAAAAAGAAGCACCGATCGAAAGAAGCCATTACAGAAATTAAGTATAAACAAATGATGTAGAAGTCATATAGATGTACTGGAAATGATGAAGACTACAGCAGTTATGAAGAAGCACATAACCAAGCTACAGCTGAAATTAGAAATTCAAAGAGAAGCTATGAACAACAATTAGCTAGTAATATAAAACATGACAGCAAGAGTTTTTATTCGTACGTTCGAAGCAAACAGAAAGTTCAAGATAAGGTCGGTCCTCTAGAAGATAGTGCTGGAAATATAATATCAGAGGGATTCTTAATGGCAGAAGACCTGAATGAGTACTTTAGTTCAGTGTTTACCAGGGAAGATATTAGTTCACACTCAGTACCAGAGGTTAAGTTCAAGGGGGCAGATTCAGACTATTTAGGACAATTAATTGTAACCCCGGAAATGGTAGCTAAGAAAACAAAGGCTATGAAGGATAATAAATCACTTGGAGTGGATGGGATTCCGCCCAAAGTACTATTGGAAATGGTAGAACAAACTAGCGTACAGCTTGCAACAGTTTTCAATTTTTCATTAGAAGAGGGATTGTTCCTTTAGAATGGAAAGAGGTAAACATTATACCGTTATTTAAAAAGGTTCGAGAAATATGTCAGAGAACTATAGACCAGTGAGTTTAACATCAGTGATTTGCAAATTATTAGAAAGACTAATTAGAGATCACATGGTGGATTTTCTTGTCAAACATAACTTGATAAACCCATCTCAACATGTTTTTTTTTTAAGCGAGGTCATGCTTAACAAATGTTACGTTTTTTTGGAAGACATCACTAAGTGGGTAGATGAGGGATCACCAGTAGATATCGTCTACTTATATTTTCAAAAAGCTTTCGACAAAGTACCACATCAAAGATTACTGCTTAAACTAAAGGCCCATGGCATAGGAAATGGTATAATAAACTGGATAGAAAAATGGCTGATTGACAGAAGACAACGTGTAGTATTTGATGGGGAGGCTTCAAACTGGAAATCGGTATTGAGTGGGGTACCACAGGGATCAGTACTAGGACCTATATTATTCTTAATATATATCAACGATTTGGATGATGAAATAACAAGCAAGGTGTTGACATTTGCGAATGATACAAAAGTGTTTAGATGGATTAAAAGTGATGGAGATTGACAACATTTACAAGATGATATTGACAAGTTGATCAAATGGTCTGCAAAGTGGCAAATGCTGTTAAATTTTGGGAAATGTAAATGCCTCCACGCAGGACATGGGAACGAAGAGGTAGAATATACAATGGGGGGTACTGTACTAAGTACTACTGTAAAAGAAAAGGACTTAGGGTTAACCATTATTGCTGATATGAAGGTTTCAGAGCAGTGCGGAATTGCAGCTTCAAAGGGAAATCAAATCCTTGGATTAATTAGGCGAAGCATAACGTATAAGGAAAAAGAGCTAATAATACCGCTGTACAAATCAATAGTTTGGCCTCAATTAGAATATTGTATTCAAGCGTGGAGGCCATATCGCAGGAAGGACATAGATTTGCTAGAAAGAGTACAGAGGAGAGCAACTAAAATGATACAAAAACTGAGGGATCTTAGTTAAGATATACGCTTAAAAATGCGGCTTAACAACACTAAAGACCAGGAGATTGAGAGGAGATCAGATAGAAGTGTTTAAAATCATGAATGGTTATGAAAATATTGATAGAAATGTTTTTTTCTCAGTTAAGAAAGATAGAAGGACTAGAGGACATGAAGTTACATTAGGAAAGGAGCAGTGTAGTTTAGATATAAGAAATTTCTCATTTTCACAAAGGACTCAAAATGAATGGAACAAATTATCTGCTGATTGTGTGGGTGCTAGCAGCGTATCTTTAAAAATAAAATCTACACATACCTCAGAAGGGCGGGATACACATAGATAAAAAGGTCGGACTCTCGATAAGCCGAAGGGCTTCCTTGTCTACCTGCCACCTTGAGTTAATTCTTTGGGTGGCAATTTTGTTAAATCTTGTTAAGATTGAGCACATAGATATCTTACGGAAGAATTTTATTAGTTTTTTGTGTGACAACAAAACCGATTGCACGCACGATTTGTGCCCCCACCGTTATGTCGTACATGCTGAGACAGGTCTTAAAATACTGTTTTCTGATGCATTAAACACAACAGCAATTAAAATGAGGCGGCTAATCAGTCAGAATCAGTTCTATGTACAATGCTGTCATATTGTTTACTTTGATTCATCTATAATTCAAACGTAAAATGGATATGCATTACGCTTACCGATCACCCCTACTGGTTACGTATTTAAATATCCGATAGACACATAACCGATCGCATAAACAAATAAAGCGGTGAGGTAGTAAGTTCAGCGCGTTAAGGATAGGGAAGGGAATCGAGATGTATCGGTATGCTTGCAGACACTCTCTATAATCAGCTGTGCCATACCTATCAGGCAGCAACGATGCAGTGAATGAAGGGTCAACAGAGCCATTCCGCTGATCTCGTAGGGTCCAAGACAAACTGAGGGCTCGTGCTACTCGACTATAGTACATTGTAAGACTTTGTGTTTCAATCCCTTGTGCTGTTTTTTGGCCAACTATCATTCAATATGTCCTGGGTATGTTAAGTGGAAAACAAAAAGAAACCAGGAGGTCCACGCCAATTAAGCACAGCTTTTTGTAGGTCAGACGACTTTCTCATTCCACGTCAATTCTCTCGTATTATGTCGTGACATAATACGTAATTTCCTGTAAATAATATTGCTTTCTCATTTCAAATCAGTTCTTTCGTACCATGTCGAGACATGATAAGAGAGAACTGACGTGGCATGAGAAAGCAATTTAATTTACAGGAAATTGAAATGATAGCTCAGATTCAGCGTGACATGCTTGCATACAGTATTGCCTTTCAAGATCAATATAACCATCTAATCATGTCGAGTAATGTTTTTTTTAACAAAAAGTAGCTATCAACCTTGAGCAGCTATGGGATAGCTCATGTCAGACCGGTGAGCTGACCAATATTGAGAAAACGACTTGTTTTATAAACATGTTTCACACTCCGAGGTTCGGAAACAAGACACATGGATGATATTATAATTTATTAAAAGTGTCTATTTGACGAACGTTTATTGACAGAGCATTCCAGAGCGTAGGTCCAGACACGGAGAAAGCTCGTCTGCCATAGCCCTGTAAGTTGTATCAGCAGATCAGGGGTTGCGGGTGGGCGTATACGGTGTTATAAGATCGTGAATATACGCTGGAGCAAGACCATGTAAAGGCGTGAAAACAAGGACCAGCAGTTTGTACTGGATGCGCCAGCGAACTGGAAGTCAGTGCAGTTCGACCAGCACAGATGTTCGTATCACAGACGCTCTCTCGGCAATGTCTCAACATATAATTTGTTCACGGAAACATAACCTTTTCGTTTTTTTAATGTATCGTCTACTAGAAGTTCAGTGGCCAACCATGATCTCAGGACGCGAATGAACACAGTAAGAGGCGAGTGAACCTGGACTCCTCAGAGGAAATATACTTACAGTGTTCCAGAGTAAGCATCTTAGTGTATACATAAGACTTAATGAGAATACAACATCCCAAGTAACAAATAGTATCCACACATCGGCGAAATAGTATCCGACTTACTGATCGGAGGTTTAACCCCTAGATGGTATTAATTTCCAACAGTTGTTTCTGCGACTGACGGCTTTGCTGGCGGCGACTGTCTGTCCGGGGGAAAGTGTATCGCGAGTCATAAGGGAGGGAGGGAGGGTGGTGGACGACTAATGACTCTCTCTTATTTTAGTGCATGTGTGCGGGCGTGTATTTTTGTATGTTAAGTTCATATCCCTTAGTTATCGCCCATTCCCATACCGACCGTTGCACGTTCTACAGTGCATGTGCGTGTAAGGGAGGTGGACGGCTAATGACTGTGTATGAAAGGGAGGAGGGAAGGTGGACGGCTAATGACTGTGTATGAAAGGGAGGAGGGGAGGTGGATGGCGAATGACTGTGTATGAAAGGGAGGAGGGGAGGTGGATGGCTAATGACTGTGTATGAAAGGGAGGAGGGGAGATGGATGGCTAATGACTGTGTATGAAAGGGAGGAGGGGAGATGGATGGCTAATGACTGTGTATGAAAGGGAGGAGGGGAGGTGGATGCCTAAAGACTGTGTATGAAAGGGAGGAGGGGAGGTGGATGGCTAAAGACTAACTGTAATGGGATATAAGATGGTGTGTTTTAGAGCATGCATGCATGTACATGCAAGGGAGGAAGGGAGTGGTGGGCGTGTGATGACTACCTTTTATGGGGTATAGCATCGTGTATGTGCATACATATGTATGTGAGGGAGCTTACCGGGTATATGATCTATGTATATCATGGCAAAAACGCAAAGAATTTGAATAATTCCTGTGAAAACACAATATACTAACACTAAAATTATGTGCTTACGTTTGGCTTATACACCAAAAACACAGTGTGTATTTGGTGACCTAATCGAAACCAGATATTGTTGACAGTAGCGAACGATGGTTTATTATCAGTAAATGTTGTTGACAGTAGTGAACGACGGTATATTATCAGTAACAGATGTCAATTAACGCGGCGGTAGCGCCACTAAGATCAAAGATGATGTCGATAAGCGTTACCGCACTTCAAAGATTGAACAATTCTTTGATATTCTTGTGCAACTAACCACAATTATCATAACTAGATGTAGAGCAACTAAACCCTAATATGAAATACTTTGTTCTTGCCAACTGTCAAACGACATTTTCTTTTTTTAGTTCATCACATCACCAATGGTTATGCACTTTTCTTTGTTGAAACTTTTAGCAAACGTAACACAATTTAATATTTCGAAACCTCGACTCTCTTTTGCGCAAAAACAGGTCCAAAGTTCATCTTAGTTTGTGCGTGCGTGTGCGTGTAGGTAAGTATGCATAGGACTTGTGGGTAATTAGAGAAAGTCGGGGCAACTAAGAGGTAATTTGGGGTATTTAATGGGTAACTAAGGGTATTTAGGAGTACCTAAGGGGTAATTAAGAGGCAATTGTGGGTAATTAGAGGCAACTAAGGGCTAATTAGAGTTAATTAAGGGATAACTCTCGGTAATTAAGGGTAATTAGAAATGTCTGCTATGATTCCGCTTTTTCTAAAATTTTCTATGTGAAATAATGGACTATTTTTGTGTGTTATTGTATGCATGCATGTGTAAGGGTCATCTATCGATGTTGTTTTAGTGCGTCCGTGCGTGTGCGTGTAAGGGAGGAGGAGTGGAGGACGGCTGATGACTACCTCTTATATTTAGAGGTAATTAAGGGTATTTACGGGTAACTAAGGGGTACTTTGGGGTAATTAAGAGTATTTAAGGTAATTTAAGGATAATTAAGATGTAATTAGGGAGAACTAAGTGGTGATTAAGGGTATGTATGGGTAACTAAGAGGTAATTAATGGGTAATTAAGGGGTAATTTGGGGTTCAGAGTTAATGCTACCTTTTGTTTAGTAGCTACATATGAACACGTAGTATAGTTGTTGTAGTATAGTTGAATGGTATGTTGTAGTTATGACTAGGTTGTTCTTAGTTAATGACTAATACGTCAGTGTATTATACAATACTAGTGCTGTTGTTGTTAAAAACAATACCTGTTTGATTTTTAACAATATTATTATGTAATGTGTGATATTGAGACGACACTTTTATAGGTAATTAAGGGTAATTAATGAGCAATTTAGGGGTAATTAAGGGTAAATGTGCATAGGAGGAGGGTGGGTGGGTATCGTATATATCATCGTGTGCCGCATCGAATGGGTGTATATATCGTATGGGTGCATGTGCCGTCGAGTGCTTCGGGCCGAATAATCGGTCGAATCTATATAATATATGGATGCATGTACCATGGAGTGCCCTAGGCCGAACAATCAGCCGAATCTATTAGTGCATGGTTGTATCTCCTGTTGAGTGTCTCGAGCCGAATAATCGACAGAGTCAATACAATGTATGTTGTATGTTGTATGTTTCATCGTGTGTTTATCGGATAAATACACGCACGCATGCACTACAATAAGAGATAGTCATTAGTCGTCCACCACGTTCCCTCCCTTACACGCATACACGCACGCACACACGACCGCACTAAGGTCCCCAACACTCGTTAGGGGTATGTGCGATAATTAAGGGATATGACGTCATCGGATTAAGTAGACCACCAGTTATGTTACTGATTTTTACGCAGACTCATTTGAGGTCCATCATGGATTAACGTACTGCTAAGATTTCCTTACTTCACTAATCTGTTCTCATTTATTTTATAAATTTTCGACAATACATATCTCAAACATGTCGCTGCTGTTTTTATCATATTCGTGATCTTCGCCGTATTTGCCGCTATGTCATTTTCTGTTGTTAAAACTATTGCAACAGCGCTTGTTAGCAGCAGACTTGACTATTGCAATTCCCTCCTTTATAATATCGCTTGTAAGGATATCACAAAACTTCAGCATGTCCAAAATTGACTAGCAAGAGTAGTTACAAGATCTCCTCGTTTTTCTCGCTCTGTACTTCTTTTGATGTCTTTGCATTGGCTTCCTGTACGATATCGTATAATATTTAAGATATGTACCATCACATACCAGACACTGTCCAGTAGGCAACCTTCTTATTTGCATTCATTGCTTACTCATGTAAGAATACCTATCCAGCTTCGATCATCTAGTTCTGACTTACTTTTTGTTCCTAGAGTCAACACTAACATTGGAACTAGGGCTTTTTCTGTTGCTGCACCAACTCTTTGGAATGTGCTCCCTCTTAGTGTTAGATCACTTGAAAATATAAAAAAATTCTGTCGTCATTTTAAAACGTATTTTTACAACCTTGCTTATCCACCGTAGCTCCCTAGCGCCTTGACCCATCTATTGACAACTGGAATACTGCTTATGGATTTTGAGATTGACCAATCCTTTTGTTTTGATGCGCCTCTGAGCTTGGTTTCCAAGGATTTAGGCGCAATAGAAGTGATCGTATTATATTATCTAATCTTATTTGGATTTGCAAAATAAGTCTACCAGATGTAAACTAATCCGTCCACTGTGCGAAACCATGTTTTATTTGTCCCAAGTTCTTGTCCTTTAGCTACCAATCGTTTAAGTGTGTGCTGCTCCCGGTGTGACGAACATTGCTGTTTGGTTTAACAAGATTTAACAAGATTGCCATCCAGAGAATTAACTCTAGATGGCAGGTGGACAAGGAAGCCCTTTGGCTTATCGAGAGTCCAACCCTTTTATCTACATATATCCAGCCCTTCTGAGGTATGTGTCGATTTTATTTTTAAACATATTCACACTACTAGCACCCACACAATCATCAGATAATCTGTTCCATTCATTCACAGTCCTTTGTGAAAATGAGAACTTTCTTACGTCTAATCTACACTGCTCCTTTACTAATGTAACTTCATGTCCTCTAGTCTTTCTATCTTTCTTAACTGAAAAAAACATATTTCTATCAATATTTTCATAACCATTCAATATTTTAAACACTTCTATCTGATCTCCTCTCAATCTCCTGGTCTCTGGTGTTGTTAAACCACATTCTTTTAGGCGCCTTTCATAACTAAGATCCCTAAGATTTTGTATCATTTTAGTCGCTCTCCTCTATACTCTTTCTAGCATATCTATGTCCTTCTTGCGGTATGGCCTCCACGCTTGTATACAATATTCTAAATGAGGCCTAACTATTGTTTTGTACAGTGCTATATTTCGCCTAATCAATCCAAGGATTTGATTTCCTTTTGAAGCTGCAATTCCACACTGCTCTGAAACCTTCATGTCAGCACTAATTGTCAGCCCTAAGTCTTTTTCTTTTACAGTAGTACTTAGTACAGTTCCCCCATTGTATATTCTACATATTCGTTCCCATGTCCTGTGTGAAGGCATTTACATTTCCCAAAATTGAACAACATTTGCCACTTTTCAGACCATTTGATCAATCTGTCAAGATCATCTTGTAAATGCTGTCTATCTCCATCACTTTTAATCCGTCTAAACACTTTTGTATCATCTGCAAATTTCAACACCTTGCTAGATATGTCATAGTCCAAATCGTTTATATATATATTAAGAATAATATAGGTCCCAGTACTGATCCCTGTGGAACCCCACTCAAAACTGATTTCCAGTTTGAAGCCTCCCCATCAACAACTACCCATTGTCTTCTGTCAATCAGTCATTTTTCTATCCAGTTAATTATACCATTTCCTATGCCATGGGCCTTTAGTTTAAGCAGTAATCTTTGATGTGGCACTTTGTCAAAAGCTTTTTGAAAATTTAAGTAGATTATATCTACTGGTGATCCATCATCTACCCACTTAGTGATATCTTCCAAAAAACATAACATATTTGTTAAGCATGACCTCGCTTTTAGAAACCCATGTTGAGATGGGTTTATCAAGTTATGTTTAACAAGAAAATCCACCATGTGATCTTTAATTAGTCTTTCTAATAATTTACAAATCACCGATGTTAAACTAACTGGTCTATAATTATTTGACTTGTTTCTCAAACCTTTTTTAAATAACAGTATAATGTTTGCTTCTTTCCATTCTAAAGGAACCACTCCCTCTTCTAATGACAAGTTGAAAGCTGTTGCAAGCGGTATGCTAATTTGTTCTACAATTTCCAATAGTAGTTTGGGTGGAATACCATCCACTCCAGGTGATTTATTATCCTTCATAGCCCTAATTTTCTTAGCTACCATTTCTGGGGTTACAATTAACTGTCTTAAATAGTATGATTCTGCCCCCTTGAACTTAGCCTCTGGTACTGGCAGTGAACTAGTGTCTTCTCTGGTAAACACTGAACTAAAATACTCATTCAGGTCTTCTGCCATTAAGAATCCTTCTGTTATTATATTTCCAGCACTATCTTCTAGAGGACCGACCTTATCCTGAACTTTCTGTTTGCTTCGAACATACGCATAAAAACTCTTGCTGTCATGTTTTATATTACAAGCTAATTTATGTTCATAGCTTCTCTTTGAATTTAAAGATTCGTGATGAAAGAGAGCGTCATAATTATGAGGAAACTAATCCAGGCTGACGCCTGTAAGATAGGATACGAGGAGATGTAAACAGAACTGATCTGGCGGTGAAGAAAGGGAAACTTATGTCGACGGCGCAAGCCGCGCAACTCGTGTAATCATGAGACATTTCCAAGAAACAAGAGCATGCCCATTTTAGCTGATATGCGGTCCTAACAACAAGTTCAAATGGGCAGACCATAATGCATCTAAATCATTTTGGAATTATGTACAAAACCACATCACAGTGAAGATAGGATGCACGTTTTTTGGCGCAGGCGCTGCTTACGAGATTTGGATTTGCCTGTCTATATTCGTAAGTACGTCACCCAAGACAACTTTTTAACAGTTTATTTACACAAATTTAACGGAATATGTGTTAGAGATTTAGTACATAGATATCTTACGGAAGAATGTTATCAGTTTTTTGTGTGAAAACAACAAAAACGATTGCACGCACGGTTTGTGCCCCCACCGTTATGTAGTACATGCTGAGGCAGATCTTAGAAAATATTTTTTCTCATGCATTAAACACAACAACAATTCAAACAAGGCGGCTAATAAATCAAAAACAGTTGTATGTACAATGTCACATTGTTTACTTTGATTCGTCCATAATTTAAACGTAAAATAGATAGGGATTGGATTACGCATGCCGATCACCCCTGCTGGTTACGTGTTTAATAATTTAATATCCTATAAACACATTACCGATCGCATAAACACAAAAAGTGATGAGGTAGTATGTAGAACGCATTAGGGATAGGGAAGGGAATCGAGATCGGTATGCTTGCAGAAAGTCTATAATCAACTGTGCCATACCTACCAGGCAGCAACGACGCAGTGAATGAAGGGTCAACATAGCCATTCCGCTGATTTCTTAGGGTCCAAGTCACAATTTGAACAAGACAAGATTTAACAAGATTGCCACCCAGAGAATTAACTCTAGGTGGCAGGTAGACAAGGAAGCCCTTTAGCTTATCGAGAGTCGAAACCCTTTTATTTATGTGTATCCCGCCCTTCTGAGTTATGTGTCGATTTTATTTTTGAACATATTCACGCTGCTTGCACCCACACAATCAGCACTGCTCTGAAACCTTCATATCAGCTCTAATGGTTAACCCTAAGTTCTTTTCTTTTACTGTAGTATTTAGTACAGTATCCCCATTGTATATTCTACATCTTCATTCCCATGTCCTGTGTGGAGGCATTTACATTTCCCAAAACTTAACAGCATTTGCCACTTTTCAGACCATTTGATCAATCTTTCAAGATCATCTTGTAAATTCTGTCTATCTCCATCACTTTTAATCTCGACAACACTTTTGTATCATCCGCAAATTCCAACGAGGAATTGTGTTATAGTGGAACTCTACTATTACGTAATCCATTGTTGGGACGGTGTTTCAATCCCTTTTGTTGTTTTTTGGCTAACGATCATTTAATATGTCCTGGGTATGTTAAGAGGAAACCAAAAAGGAACCAAGAGTGATAGTATACGAATCAACAAAAGAAGACACACATGAAAAGGTAACAACAGAGGAACCAACAACTCAACATCTCAGACATCCGCAAAAGAGGCTAGCCGTTAATTTAAAACACATGAAGATATTGGTGTTGGGAACTATATTGTGGTGAACTATGGCAAGGAGGTGTATAAAGGGAATATCACCGAGATCACCAAAGGGAAGGATATATAATTATTGGCCACATTAATCGCACCTATTCCAACAGGCGGGTTGTCGCATATATTTACATTATATTATGTAGGTGCTATGATCGTTTCTCACCGGTACCAATCGTTTATAGACCGATTCTTTGTTCTATGTTTTCCGTTTTCAACGCCATCCAAAGTAATTAAAACAACTATGCTCCTGTTGTGACAGAACGTTGAATGTCTGGTGGTGTAATAACAAAATATGTTGACCATTAAACAATGGAAATATCTTGCAAGAGTGAGCACCTTGTGTTTATTATGTTTGTGTTATCACAGGAATTATTGTATTATATTTGAGTTTAGCGCTGTTCAATGTCTGCTACATTAGGTATTGAAAGATCGGCCATAATGTTATTAGGCTATGTTTAGGGATGTATTATAAACAAATCCATGAACAAAAAGGTTATATTTGTATGTGTAATATTTCATAATACATTTTTTATGTTGGCATGTCTTTGTGCGAAGAAAATGCCAACAGCTGTTGTCGCAGTAGTTCCAGACGAATTTCAGATCATGACACATCATCCTGATGCCACATATAAGAGTGATAACATGTACATGGTGACATCAAAACAGACTACATTGAAGAAGAGTCTGGATCCAGCCCTCTCAGAAGTTCTGCTCTTTCTGCCCTCTCTTAGTGGATGTGATACCACGTCAAGGCCATATGGAATTGGCAAAGTGACCGTTCTCACGAAGTATGCAACACTGAAAAAGTCCACCTCTGTCTTCATGTATCCATCTTCCTCAAAAGAGGACATCGAAAAGGCAGGAGAGGATGCCCTGCTGGTGATATACGAATGCACCACATCACTAAGCCTCAACTCCGCACGGGTGGCGAAGTTCCTGCTGGAGGTAGCTATTTCTACACAATACGTGTCTCCAGAGAAGCTTCCGCCAACGAATGATACAGCCGCCTTCCATAGCCATAGGACTTATCATCAGGTGCAAGGATGGCGTGGCAACGATATCTCCCCTGAGCTTTGGGGTTGTATAGCAGCTTCTGGTGGTCTCGAGCCTTTCTGCGGCACCAGAGCGATTCCTCAAGATAATTCGATGCAATTGCGGTGGTCACTGCGATAAGAAAACGTGCACCTGCCGTAAGAATGGACTGCAGTGCACACCAGCATGTGGCCAGTGCAGGGGCATCACATGCATGAATGTGACACAGGTGGAGAGCCAGGATGTTGATCACCGGGATGTTGATCAGGATCATACAGGATTGTAAATATACGATATGCATATATTGACTTTGAAACGTGACTTTGAACTATAATCACCAATCATAAAATGTGGTTTAAATAATTAGGCAGAGTAAATGTGGTTGCAACGACACCTTAATATGTGTTTGTAACTTCACTTCGTTGCAAAGTCATGCTACTTTTGTCCGAATCCAGATTATTTTATTAAATTGTGCCTTAACCTTGACCTTATCGCATGAACTTGACCTCTAACGACCTCCAAGGTGTCATCAAACGAATGGACATCTTAAAGTTAGTTGGAAATGACACCTCAAAAGTGTTTTTATGTTGCTTATTTCAAAATTAGGTCCATTTGATTATTAGACCGGTATAATGTCGGCCATCTTGGATTTGAGCCGAGAAAGAGGTTTTGCCATGAATGGATTCGGGTGGGGTTTTTTGGTGGTGAGACTTACCACCAACGAACCCATTTCAGGTGAGAATGCTTTATTAAAAAGGTTGTCCAACCTAAATCGTTCGTTGCTGAGACTAAGTGTCATAACACACTTACAGGCCCTCTACCCTTCAAAGATTTTCCAATTAGACTTACTGTGATATATTACTACACTGCCTACAATTCCGGGTACAGTTTATTGATTAAAATGTTCTGTATACTAATTGCGGCAGTCGGTTGTCATGCCGTTTTCCAGCATGTGAACGGGATGATAGCGTCGTTTCCCGATTCCTGATTTTATTTGGGGTGTCACCGTTAAATGGAAATATAGTCTTACTTTGTTACGTCATGATACAAATATAATTATATATGTATCTGGTTTTATATTGTTACGTATATCATTATATATGTATCACGATGTAACAACGTAAACCCAGATTACCAGTTAACGGTCACACCCCAAATAAAATCAGGAATCAGGAAACGACGCAATCATCCCGTTCATATACGGCAATAAAGAACATAGTCAACAATAAATGTTATATATATATATATATATATATATACATATATTTATAATTTTATATATATATATATAAATTTATATTTATTTACATACTTTTATTGATGTATTTTATATATGGAAATGATGATTGTCTAAAATAAATACAATATTATTATTATTATATATATATATATATATGTATATATAATATACATAATTATATATATATATATTTATATAACAGTTTATTTATAACTATATTCTTTATTGCCGGAGTCGGTTTTCATGCTGTATATATATATATATATATATATATATATATATATATAAACATAGTCATCAATAAACCCTTATATATAATTATAAGGGTTTATTGATGACTATGTTAATATATATATATATATATATATATTAACATAGTCATCAATAAACCCTTATAATTAATCAATAGTCATCAATAAACCCTTATAATCAATAAACCCTTGTATATATATATATATATATAATATATATATAAGGGTTTATTGATGACTATGTTTTTTTATTGCCGTAGTCGGTTGTCTTGCTGTTTTCCAGCTTGTGCACGGGATGATAGCGTCGCTTCCTGATTCCTTATTTTATTTGGGGCTTCATCGTTGACTGGTAATCTGGTTTTATGTTGTTACGTTGTGATACGTATATAAATAATTATATACGTATCACGACGTAACAACATAAAACCGTATACATATATAATTATATTTGTATGTATATATATATATATGTGTATGTATGTATGTATGTATGTATGTATGTGTGCACACACATATATATATATACATATAAATGTGCACACATACATACATGCACTCATACACACATACATATATACATATACACATACATGCATACATATATATATATATATATACATATACACATGCATGCATACATACATATATGCATACATACATACATGCATACGTACATACATACATGCATACACGCATACATACGTACATTCATACATACATACATGCGTACATGCGTACATGCATACATAAATCCATACATACATACGTACACGCATACACGCATACATACATACATGCATACATACATATATTAATAAATACATACATACATACATACATACATACATACGCATATACATAATGTTTACTTACTGATTGCGATGTTGATGAGGAAACGATTGGTCGGTGTCTTTCTGTTCTCTTTCTTGAAGAGCACACCCAACACGGCTATGTTGGACAAGACGCCGGCGATGCCAATGACCGCCAAAGCTGCGATGATATTGAAACTCGGCGATAGGGCAGGGCGAAGTGATGTTCCGTTGTTAACGACGCTTGTGTTGTCATTGGGGCAGCTTGCGTTTTGGAATTCCGTCGCGAATGTGGTGAAGTCGACGTCACAATACGCTGGTGTGGTCGCCATCTTCTACGAGGTCGTCTCCAGATGGTAGACAAATATTATCCATAAAGTTAACATATCATACAACTGTTAACGTAAAATGTTGTTTATTGTTCGCAGTGTCATATATCTTTGCGCCCAATCGGATGCTGCAGATATGATCTATATTCCAAAGTGCCATGTGATCCTTTTCAAACAAAATATTGTTAATTATGTATAGAGGCACGCTACTATCTATTTGGCCTATGCATTGAACGTTACAAATACTTACATTTGCCATAAATAAAAAATTACAACACATAAAATGTCAAGCTGTCATTTGAGCTGCATACAAATGTATTATGGTGAATTGAGGCTTTTGTATTACTACCGCCACTCTCTCGGATATATGATACTGGATCCATCTACATGGACAGGCCAAGAATGATAGGAGTCTCACATACTGCAGTGGGTTGTCGGAAGAGCAGGACAGTTCACAGCGTTAGTGCTATCACAAGAACCTAAATCAGAACTCAACGCCAGAGAATGCCCACACATCATTAAATCATGCGCACCGCCCCTCTAAGAACCCATGCTGCTCTGAGATGTCCATGTAATTAGCCTGGTGTCTTATGGTCATCGTTATCCGTCAGTTACCTCGGGGAGGTAACATTGGTTACAGTGTTTTATGAGAGGCTACTGCACTGGCAGACCAGTCTTACTTACACTGCTTGTCGTTTTGCCAAGGCTAGCCAGAGGTAGTACCTGAGAGCAGAGCTGAAAAACACAGCTAGCCTAAAGCTACCACTCCGGACACACAGCTATAACCTATGATATATACATTGCGCCAACCAACACCCACGTAAGATTACATACCTAATAATACGTCATTTTCCTTGCTGTTCGTTGAACGCGCCAAAATAAGTGGATATATTGTTCGAATTAACAGGTCTGTCAAATAATGAAGTGTAACGGCTTTGAACAACCCTAAAGAGTGGATACAATGCACGCGTGTGTTTGGGCGTGCTTGCGTGTGAGCGTGCGTGCTTGCGTGTGCGTCTGCGTCTGTGTGCGAGCGCACGCGCGCGTGTGTGTTCTTACCTTTTGCCTGAATGTTCCTATCAGATAACTATATTTCCCTCGCGTTATATGAGTGATGTGAGTCGAACAATATGTTGATTCCCGATGTGAATGTGTGACAAAAGCTGACTTGCCGCAAACTGATGACAAGCAATGATTCGTGAGGACAATTCGTTATACGTCGATGTCACAGGTTCCTGGCGTCTGTGTTCTGTAGCCGAGACACTGATCACGACTACGCGCCGGTGTCAGCGCTTATATAGTAGCGGATGACGTTGTGCAATACCTCACCAAGTAATCACGCAGCGCTGTTGGGATGAACGGAGAGAGGATCGGTTAACAACATGCGATCTTTACACCATTAGCTGGCATAAAACCATTGTTTTTACATCTCTAAGTGTTGTCACAATGACAACGCAAACTATTACCTTACAACAAACGTTGTTTCATTTACACAGTTACCATTGCTTTGATGGCAAGAGAAAGCCCAGTATTGAAAACGGTTAACGTATGTTCCTTAGCTATTTCTAAGCTTATAAAGACCAAAGCACGTGTTTACTCAGCCCACGCAATTGGAAGGTTGTACACAAAACTCGAATCGGCTTTCAGTCCAAAGATACGAAACCAACTGTCAACATCCCCCTTCGACTTAAGAACGAATGCTCGCATCATAGGGCACAGTCCTTGTGCTATGCAGGTGACTTAGTCAGACGGCCACTTCTGGTTGTGACAGTCTGAGTAATGTTATCATCGGCTGTTCGCACACTGTTGTCGGCTTTCATTTTCTGATGATCGACAGGAACGGATCGCACTGTGGTTTCGTTTTGATTCAGCGCATCGTCCGTATTGATCGGCTTATCAACTTGTCTTGTGGTAGCAGGTGCTTACAGTTTCGACGTAACACTTGCCCATGGGAAACATCACTATACGAACGATCGGTCAGTTGTTTCAACAATTGTGCGTCTTCTGCAACCGTGGCGTGTTGACTCCATCGGTTATAACACCTTTATTCATCCAACTCTTCTCAATGTCCGTCCTGACCCTTATTTTATTCCCTGGGGATAGTGGTGATAGTGGACGTACCCCATGGTGTCGGTTATAGTTACGCCGATAAGACAGTTTAGTGTCCAAATCCTTCTGACGCACCAGGTCTGGGTTGGGCCATCTTGGCCTGAGTGCAGATGGTAGGGTTGTCAGGGTCGTACGAATATGACGGTCCGTCATCAGTTGTGCTGGACTGCATCCAGTGGCGGCGATCACTGTGTCCCTGTAGACCACCAGGCCCAGCCAAAGATCATCCTGTTTGAGAATCTTTTTGGCCGTTTGCACAGCTCGCTCGACTTCTTCATTGACGTTTGGCAGGTACGGGCTCAACGTCACATGTGTAAACCCATACTGTTCCGCAAACGACTTGAACTCTGAAGACGAAAACTGGGGCGCGTTATCAGACACCAACTCAGTTGGAATGTCAATTCGGACGAAGGTGTCCTTCAACTTCGCAATGCACGATGCAGATGTCGTGATACTGAGGTGTAGTATATATATATATCCAACTAGAGTAATAATCTACTACTACTATGAAGTTCTTTCCTTGAGACAAAAAGAGGTCTTCCGCTACTCTCTGTCATGATCTTGTGGGTAGAGGGGTTGTCATCAGTGGCTCCCTCTGTCGACTCGGTTTGTGAACTTGGCAGTGGTCGCTCGCTCCCACTTTGTGCTTGATGTCGCGCCCTTTTCATAATTTGGCCATCCAGTCAACGTGTGGATAATATCTGACTGAAGAGTAGCATCGTCCCTCGTTGAGGGTCGCAACTCGGCCATCTTATGGGGGTGACATTGGTAAGTTTGACTCAACCATATCCACGTGGAGTTCGACTTCTTCTGCGACTGATGATGGTGGAGTGAACTGGCATCGGCACTCACACAGGTACTTAGTCGCGTCGTAGTAGGCCAGGATCCGCGGCACTCACACAGGTACTTAGTCGCGTCGTAGTAGGCCAGGATCCCCGTCGATGACACCAACGTCTTCATATTGGCAAATGCTTCTTCCTAAGCAGGTCACCATAACCAAATCGTGTCGTCTTTCAGTAGGTCGGTCAGAGAACGTGTGACGCTGTGTTGGTCTGGTAGATATGAAACTAGAAAGTGGATCATTCCCATGACTTGTCACAACAGGGGCTCTGTTGTTGGTGCTGACATGGCAACTGTTGGTGCTGACATGGCAACTGTTGGTGCTTACATGTCCAAATGGCAACTGCGACGATTCCTTCGGAGGTGAATCTGTGACCCAAGAACTTGAGTTCAGTTTGAGAATGCAGCTGGCAACGCTGCGACTCAGAAAGTTGTTTGCCTTTCCACTGACAACGACAATACGGAAGTGGAACGATTGTCATTTAACTTCCGTTTGTGCTACAAATTGTCCCTTGCTCTCACGAGGTCCGTCTATTCCAAGCAGCGTTGTCCTGATCGGTCTCAGCAGCGATCTCGGCCGGTAAGTTTCTTCCGACAAGATTGACGTATCTGCACTTGAGTCAGTTTTGAAATCGATCTTCACACTGTGCAGGCCATAGGAAGTAGTGCTCAGAAGATGAGCCTCGTGCACATGGTAGGAATGCTTTGACTTCCTGGACATGGTTTGTCCGAAACACTGACGCAAAATGTCCCTTCTTTCCGCATTTCCTGCATTCTGCTCCAATTGCAGTGCACGTATCGTCTCTAGTCGAGCTATGTTTGTATCCGCAATGCCTGCACTTGTAGTCGGAGTTGACTGTGGCGCGAAGGCGGCTTGTCGTGACGTTGGAGTTGTTTCTGTTTTCTACCACATCCAGTTTTGACCAACTCCCAATGGCTCGCGGTGTCAGCTGCCTTCTCCAGCGTCAAATCGTCTTGTTCTACCTGCAATTTTTGTGATAGTTCTTTGTCTGACATCCCAGCAATAAGTCTGGCCCTTATGTTTTAACATTTGTTCTCGCCAAAATTGCAACGTCTTGCCATGTCGTGCAGAGTGCCTATATATATAGCTCGACAGACTCTCCCGGCAACTGACTACGTTGGTTGAACTTTGTTCTCTCATATATTACATTTTTCTTTGGTACAAAATAGCTGTTGAACGTTGCCATCATTGCATCATAGTCATTTCAGGGATTTACTCCTTCAATTTCTTGTCCGAATACAAATAATTTGTAAATGCTATGTGCTTCTCGGACCATCGCATATACGAGCGAACTAACCTGAACGATTCGTTCCTCTTTGTCGAGTTTTGTCGCAATTAGGTATACACCAAATCTGTCATTCCATTCCGGCCATTTTGTTGGGCTGGAACAATCGAAATGTTCGGGTGAGCTGAATTTTAGCATGTCTGTATAGGTGACAAGACATCATGGTCGGGTGAACGATATTATGTGACGTTGACGTCTTTGGTGAATTTAATTTCTACACCACTAACAACAGTCCCTGTTAACATGATGTCTGCGTGTTAGACGCTAAGATCCCACCGCTTCCACCATGTTCCGTTCTGTGACAGTCTATGACAAGTACTTACAAACATGAGCATATAACAAGACATTTTATTATGACCGACCGGCAATGCCCACTGCCCTGGTCGCCATGAGGTAGCACCACTCACAGACAACACCATTAGACAACTTAGACAATGGTGAAATATATGCAATGCAAACAAGCAAACGAAAAATAAAACAAAAACGTTCGCAACGACACATCAGTATATATATATATATATATATATATATATATATACAGGTATATATATAAGAAATAAACAATATCATATTTTAATAACGGACAAAACGGTACCGAAATGCGCATGATTTTAACAAATAAAATTGAGGACACTTAATTTAACCAGGTTTAATGAGATTTAACCAAAAGTATTCTGGTTTAGCCCGATTTGCCAATGTTTAACCTTATATAACCTGGTGTATCCAGATTTAACTACATGAAGACATATGTGACCAGATTTACCCAGATGTACTAACATTTAATCATTTCTAGCCATATTTAACAATACACCCAACGCAGCAGAATCCAGCTGACAAATGATCAAAGAAGTAATCGAATGTCGAAACGTTTTATGTGTGTTTCGTGTTCTTATTTCAGGTTGTATTAATGTATTTTATTACATTAACTGAACATTTATTTTCATGATATGGCAACTGTCGTAACCATTCCTGTTAGGCCTTTGCGTGTTGCAAATTAATTAAATCAATATAACGATGTTTATTACTGCTTTTCAAATAATTGAAAATATTAACTTAATATTATAACGGACAATACATCAATATCTATTGCCGAGATGCAAACACTAATTTGAACATTGCCGACATCAAGCATGTGGTTATCATCATGGACACAAATAATCGGTTATTTATAGTACCAAATGACGACATGACGTCAAGATCACTGCTTCGTGCCATAAGAAAAACCTCGCGATGGCCTTACGAATAGCGGAAACATTCGTGTTTGCATAAAACCTGTCTCTGCTCTGTCTGGAATGTAATAGTCAACACGGATATAAACCAATATGTCGTAAAACCACCTGTGTTGGCAAAAACAAATGATGCGAGTTCGCGAAGAGAATTTGTTCCCACACAAGCACGCGAACGCGCTCGCCCGCAAATGCACTGCGCGCAAGTACGTACGTACGCACGCATATACATCCGTACACACATACATTCGCTCGTACATATATACATAAACATACATTCATGTACACACACACACGCACACACACACACACACACACACACACACACACACACACACACACACACACACACACACACACACACACACACACACACATACACACACACACACACATAGGCCTATATATGACGAGGTACTCATTTATCATTTAAAACAGTCGAAATTAGGAAAATAAAGCAACGTATAATGACTTAAATTAGTCAATCTTCCATACTGCTGCAGTGTGATTGGAATGTATGTATCGACACGTTCACATACTAATGTACTGTTATTGTGTGGGTGTTGAGTTCTTATAACATAAATTCGTGTTTGCCAGATTGGTGCACTGGTGCACATACTGATATATTCAGTGTAACAATGATTCATTCGATTCTGTCTACCTACACTCGACCTGTTAAATCCATCTGCCAAACAATTAATTAAGAAAGCATGCTTTTAACGGATTGTCAATATCCTGATTGACACAAGATTTAACAAGAGTGCCACCCAGAGAATTAACTCTAGGTGGCAGGTGGACAAGGAAGCCCTTTGGCTTATCGAGAGTCCGACCCTTTTATCTATGTGTATCCCGCCTTTCTGAGATATGTGTCGATTTTATTTTAAAACATATTCACACTACTAGCACCCACACAATCATCAGATAATCTGTTCCATTCATTTACAGTCCTTTGTGAAAATGAGAACTTTCTTTTATATAATCTACACTGCTCCTTTGCTAATGTAACTTCATGTCCTCTAGTCCTTCTATCTTTCTTAACTGAGAAAAAAAATTTCTATCAATATTTTCATAACCATTTATTATTTTAAACACTTTTATCTGATTAAGCATCATAATTATGAGCCTACATGTGATTCATCAATGGCTGTTTCAATTCATAGGAAAACATGTCATTGGAGAACAGAATATCATGCTCGGTTTAGACTCAAACATAGTTTGCTTTTAGTCGCAATTGCTTCATACATTATGAAAGACGAGACACGACACAAGTACTAAAAGGTTAGTATAAGCGGATGCAGGTTACATCTTCATAACCAGGGCTGCTCTGGTTTGGGAATACAAACGGAAATCGGCCTAATAGTAAAACGAGGATACAATTAAGAAATCTTTGTGGTTTCGAATCAATTTATGGAAATACAAGCGTGTAGGCTGTTTATTATATAATAAAAAGTAATCACTTTCCAAAATTACAGATTATTGTTTTACCTACATATATAGCAATTGTGCAAGTCTCTTGGTATTGATCAAAAAGATATTTCTTCAGATATAAAGAGAAACCGTGAAGACTATGAGTATTGACTTTTTCCGGAATTCTACGTAGCATATTTCTGAGTAGAGTTGGCAGGTAGTATCTTATACACTTTCGGGTTCGGGAGGTATGGCTGTACAGAATAGAGATGTAATGATTTTGCCTAGTGTGATGGCCATGGTGTGTGGTACTTAGTGAAAATAAAGATTTACAGTAAGAAGGAACAATACTATTCACAATATTTTGATAAAATATCAGACATTTGTGCATGAAAATGTCGTCGACATTCAATAAGTTTAGTGGTTTCATTAGAGGTTCTGTGTGGGAATTACATTAGATCTGGATTATAATTCTTATCGCCTTTTTCAGAAATTTCGAAATTGTGTTTGAATTAAAGGCCCACAATAAAATATTATAATTGAAGTGTGGCGCAATTAAGGAATTGTACATTATCTTTAGAGCACATGTAGGTAAGAAGTGCTTTAACTTATTTAATATACCAAGAGTTCGTGATATTGTTATGGCCATTTTATCAATGTGAGCTGTCCAATCAAATGTTTCATGGATAGTTGTGCCTAAGAAGTTAAACTTTTGAACAAGATTAATGTGTTGGTCATCTAATTTTAGCGTTAATTCAATATGGAACCCTGAGGGACACCTGTAGAGATGGGTAATTTATTGGATAGTACATCACCGAATTGTACAAATTGGAGCCTATTTGTAAGATAACTGATTAGCCAGTGTAACGGTGTCTTGTTTATGCCATAGTATTCAAGTTTTAAAAATAAACTAGAGTGGTCTAGTATATCAACTGCTTTTGAGAGATCTAAAAATGGATATAGGAATATTACCCTTGTCTAAGCTTTGTAAAAGAGTGTCTGTCATTTCCAGTGTAGCCATCTCCGTAGAATGTGCTTTTCTAAAACCGTACTGACTTTTAAATACTATTCCATTTGTAGTTAAATCCTCATATAGTTGGTTATACACAATTCTTTCGAAGACTTTGGAGATAGACGGCAGCAACGCGATTGGCCTGTAATTATCTAGCATCGTTTTTATCGTTTTTCTTTACAGAGGAATAACTTTTACAATGTTTAGTTTATGTGGGAAAATTCCTGTGGTGAGCGATTGGTTAATTGACAATGACTTGGTAATTAGCGGGCTAATTTTCTTTAGCAAATTTGTGGAGATTGATTCATGTCCTGCACTATTTTTTTAGTCAAATTATTTTACAACTGACAATATATCTTTTTCTGTAACATGTTTGAATTTAAAAGTGAACGGAGATTTGTCCTTTAGAGAATTCATTAAATGTATGCGCAATTTCCGTTTTGTCCGAGATATGTACTCCGTTTATTAAAAAAAATTGTAAATTAAAATTGCTTATGGTTTTTATTTAACATATATTTAATGGTATCCCAATTTCTTCCTGTGTTAGATTTATATTGATCGAATAAGTTTGTGTAGTGAATACGTTTCGCTTCTCTGATAGCTCTATTTAAGATATTGTTATAAACCCGAAGATTTATCAATGATGCATTGTAAGATCTGTCATTTTGCGCAGTCTGTTTTAATTTGCGATACAGTTTGTCTTTATGTTTTATTGAGATGATTATTTCAATGGTTATCCAATTTGATTTTTCAGTGTTTGTACGTATTGTATCTAACAGTTTTTGCAGGAAAATAATAGTCATACGGTCGGGAGAGTATATCTTCAAGTAAGTTATAATTAGTGTTTGGATCAGATAGCTTATTTATATTTAATTGATCCATGATGCACGATTGCCTTACACATTCATAATGTTGTTTTACTGCCTTTTCATTGTTTGTCCTGATCGTCACCCATTTGGGAGAACTTTGTTTAGATAACAGTTTATCGAGAATTGTGAAATACGGTAAATTATCGGATATGTTGCTCATAATTATACCTGCTGTGGAAGCAGTAGTGGCATTTGAAATGTTACAGAATATCTGGTCAATAAGTGTGCAGCTATTTCGAGAGAAACGAGTCGGCAAGGTAATTTTTAGATAAATTCTCCTATAAATGTGGATACACTTAGTTCATTATTATTTAGCTTAGGCGGTCTGTATGTTTCCTATTGTGATGTTTTTATTTAGATTTGCACCAAATACATTAATAATAAACCCTCCCAAACACCGGATGAGTCATATAATTGTTTTACAATGTATGAATAACGTACATGTAAATATATTAATATTAAAAAATATCCGTGACCGAAGCATTTGTTGCCTTGATGAATGATGTTGTAATTTGGTAATTGATATTGAGATAAGTCTGCATCATATGACAACTTTCATGCAAACATATGGCACTGAAACCGACGTCTTTATTGACTAACTCTAGTAAGAGTGGATAAATGTAATTACATTTTGGATTAATGCTTTGAACATTTAAGCTGAAAATAGTAAACTTATCAATGTTAGCGGCGATAGCGTCTTTTAAGTATGTAGTGTCTATATAGGGTGAGTGAGTAAGTATTGTTAGGTCATCTAATTTATTATCTGCATCACCGAGAAGCTGTATTAGATTATGTGCAATCGAACCTCCATAGTTTGACAGTATTCTCTCCTCCAAAGAATTATTATTTAAATTATGCGCCATACACTGTAGTACAAAGGTTTAGTATAGTGCACCAGGGTGTGATTAAGTCATACAAATGCTTGCATATGTGGAGCAACTGTTCCAAACACATGAAGAATAGCAACTTCACGGTCTTCCGCGTACAACTTCCCATTTCGGAAAGTCGGCCTTTTGTTACGCTTGAACATATCCTCCATGTAGGGGCGAACTCGTTGTTTCTCTGTTAAGTCCACATTAGTCAAGTCATCCATGAGGCGGTACGGTGTATTCGCGAGCTTCACGCGCGCTGCTCTCATCACTGATCCCCGGACATCTCTGCTGTAAAAACGCGCAATGATGTGTAAATGTTTCCGTTTTTGCGGTTTACCAATTCGGTGTGCATATTCATTGGCACCGCCCTTTACCTCAAACTTGTCTTGAAAAATGTGATCTACGATGGAGATGCAGCTTTCCTCTCTTGTCTCAGGCGCACCGAGCAAACGAACATTGAAACCGCGGGAGTGTCTTTCCGATACATTCAGTTTCAACTCGTGTTTGGCGATAGCTGTGGTGGCGAATTGCAGTTCGCGGTTTGATTTATCGATCACCTTGCGCATTTTCGCAACAGAGTATTGCTGGTCTTTTATGTTTCGGTCATTACATTCGACCGATTCACTTAGGTCCGCAATCACAGTCGACTGGCTCATGACTCTGTCTTCGATGTTTGACAATTTTTCTCCAGGCTAGCCTGGTGTGTGATGATGCTATCAAGCTTGTCATTCAAACTAGCCAGGGCAGAGCGAACAAATGCCGCAAAGTCGTCTTCTTTGTGCGGATACTCTTTGTGTGGAGACTCTATTGCTGGCCCGGTTGCCCATTCATCCGTAACCGACTTAGTCATTGACCGCGCCTTACTACGCGTTCGTTTGTCTCCCGCAGACATGGTGGCCAACGGACGATTATATAATCATAGGAAGGTGTGACGAGTATGGAGAAAAGGTAGTTGCCAACAGCGATAATGGGCGATAATGGGCTTGACGCAAATTAGTTCATTCAAACACTTCACTTTTGACGCATGCTACTAATTCAGCTGAGAGTTTGCCTACATCAGTCCGTGCTCCATACCTTCAATGCAACATCTTATCTCATTGCAAGATGCTGATTGCTCTAAGAGTCGGAATTGAATGTGACTATTGTAGGAGCATAAAGCTCATTGCTTACCGCTTAAGCCACAAACCTTCTCCCTCCATATGACTACACGATGAAGGTACCGCCGTATCTCGGCACGACGGTCGTCGAGAGGCGTCACTAGAAGAAACCGGACGTATACGGCAGCACGACGGTACACGGTGGGCGTCCATTGCGACACGTAATGAAAGAACGTATACGGCAGAATAACGTTGCACGATGGGCGTCAATAGGCGTCACGTGATGAACGAACGTATACGGTATTACGACGGTGTCGCGCTTACATTTATCCGGGCATTATATAATATCCGGATGACGTTTCTGCGCGTGCGCGTATCTAGGGGAATGCATTTAACACCAGCTACGACTGTCGCGTTTTCATTTATCCGGGCGTTATGCATGTTTATATGTATATATATATTTACATATGAGACGTCACATGAGATACTCTTATACTTGGTCACAAATCTGAAACAGCAAATTATAATTATGTACTCTGACTATAACGCTCGTATTACCACAACAAACGAAACATATTTAAATACTTGATATTATTTATCACTACGTGATCTACTGGTGCTAAATATGATGCCTTACATATGCACATAAACATCACCCGGACCAAATTTAACGTCAGAATAAATGTAAGCGCGACAACGGTACACGATGGGCGTCGATAGGCGTCACATAGAGAACGAACACAAAGAGGACGTCGATCTTCATTTCGTTGCAATGCCTTATTACGTGTCTCTACCACACCTACTACCTCAGCCTCAGGGACAATCTGAGCTGTCGTCTTTACCTTGGTGACCTTGCTGGGTACATCGACGATTATTCGTGGGTATATTTGGTCAGGCCATACGTCCAATTCTCCATGGATACTGGCGTGTACTCCTATCATATTGCCAAAAATCACATCGCAAATGGGATTGTCAACACAGAGAACCTCAGTTTCACCGGAAAACACCGGTGACTCTATACAGCGCCGAGCTACTGGTACGGATAAGGTCAACGGTCCAACATAACGAGGATATTTTTCTGGTTAGTAAACTGATCTGAACGAAATACATCTCTCCTAACTACAATCCCGCTACATCCAATCTCTCTTTGAACATCAACTGGTATCTCACAAAGTCGGTAAACTCTCTTGATTGCAATACAGCATTTTTTAGCCTTGTGCCGGAGACTCCATGACTTCCCTGGAGAGAACTGGCGGGGTTTCCCCGTGAGACAATTTACAGCCTTATGGTGCGGTTGAGAGCACTGTATGATTGCTGCTTTTAAATGAAACACCATTTATCAGACTGAACGAAACATGGCCGTCGTTTATTATCTGATCCGACCAGCACCGGAGAAATCCGAAGTCAACGGGACCCGTCCATAATGCATAGGCTACGTATGTATATAACATGCAGGGAGCGGCTATATTACAAGCACAAGAAGCATTTCATAGGGTCAGGGGGGACGGGACATTAGTTTTCATATATACGGAGTTTCTATCGGGGCGAAACAACCACTTCCCCATTTCCTTCAGAGCAAGTTTAGGATGTGATTTACCCTGTCTATCATTCCTCTTACGGATCTCTTTAATTTCCGCGGCCGAACGAGAAGTAGCATATACGTATGCGAGTTCTTTCTTGGTATCCATGTTCGAGGGAGAACGCTACTTAATGAACAAGGCTTAGTCGTAAGGACATGAATGCAAAAATTGCTCGCGAAACGTTACTCCTTTAACTCCCCATAGGTCTCGCCAATACTACCTAAGTTGATCCACTGGCTCAAATTATGATCTAATCCACCTAGATACTTGGCTGCGGTCTCTTACCCCTTGTTTACTCTTATAGAACTTTCCCCTATAACCATCGGCGGTTAGCAGAAATTTAGTTAAGAGGGCCTGCTTAAGTTTGGGATAACCCTGCATGTCCTCTAAAGGGAGACGAGAATACACTTCCAACGCTCGACCCGTTTGAAGACTGCTTAATCCTAAGGCATAATCCCGTTTACTCCACCCCGCGTTTTCCGCATATCGTTCAAACCGTGTCAAATAGGCGTCTACACTATCTTGTGCTTCCTTAAACTCGGGTAGTTTGGGCATCTTTATATCTAATCAGGAATTATCTACGCTTTGTATAAACTTGGCCAGCCTTAGCTTTCTCGGCTTCTAAGCATAATGTTGCCATCTCCTTCTCATCCAACATTTCTTCTAGCCTCATCTTGCTACCCATTCCCTCCTTAGCTTGCTGCCTCTCAATGGCGGCTTTCTCCTCAGCCTGCTGTTGGGAACTACAATCAGTGCATTCCTATTACTAGCTATGTGCGTAATATTTACGGAAACATTTTATAGGCACCTCTCTGTCCACTTCTCATAAACAACTTGGTCCACACCGGATCGTAATGCTAGGATCACCACGGACCTCCTAGTTGCGCATCTATGTTGGCTGTATGAAAAAGGCAGACGGGAACCAGTCCACTTCGTACACGGATCGACCACTGAACTAACTCTAAGACAGCTAGCGCGTACTTTAACTGTATGCATTCTACACAACAATCAATGACTGCCATAGAGATCGCCATCGTATTAAGTCTATTTTACTGTTAATCGTCGTAACAAGTTAATCTCTTACTTCATTTTACCCATTAACTGTTGATTCATTCATCAAGTTAATAACTTCTCGATAAATTAAAAGAGCCATAATACTGTATAATTCTTCTTAGAGATATAGAGTTCGAGGGGGATCTCTCATAATTAGTTTAGTATTAAACTAATATCTCAAACAAATATTGTACAGTATACAGTCTATCATACTCATGTTAGGCCATCATTGTACACCAAAAGTCACCGCCTTACTCAATCCCCGAACGACGCCCCCAATTGTCACAAATTTGACTCATGGATTGGCGGCACCATATGTGACTGATTCGTGTCAAAGGTCCAGGTGCAACAAGGATGGGTAGGACAGGAATATGACACAAAACAGGGGGGTTAATGTGGGAATCCAAGTGTAATACACATTTAATAATTATAATAAACCAGATAAACGATACAAATATGTTGTTGCTCTCCTCCTTGTTCCCTGCTGTGCAGGGGTGAGTGTCAGGTACAGTAAAGCTGAACCACTCTCTGTGTCTTTTCCTTTCATAGTTTTCTGACCTTCGCTCCCTCTCTCCATCTTTCATCCTCCCATGATCTTCTCACGTTCCTCCTCACGCAGTCCTCCCATCTCAGCTGTGGACTTCCCCCTTTTTGTGTCCTTTATTTTGTTCCTCCTCTACTCTCTTCGCTATTTTTCGGCATCTATCCTTTCCAAGTGGCCTGCCCATCTAATCCGGCTTCTCAATAATCCTCCTGTTACATTACATTTCAACCTCTTTTTTCAGAGCATTCGTCTTTCTTCTGTCTACCCTCTTTGTTCTTGTTATTCTTCTAACCCAGTTGTTATCACAAACTTGCAGCTTCTGTTGTTGTTGTTGTTCTGTCAGCGCCACTGTCTCCAGACCAAACGGGCATGCCGGTGTAACACACATTCTCAGGACTTTCCCTATCAAACAATTTCCCTTTATTTAGGTCCGTTCACCAAGTTTGGTGTTATATTTGTAATTTGACCGAACGAAGAGACGCCAGAGGCGAGTCATCTGCCTAGACAATTATTCCTGGGAACTCTATCGCATCCAGGCACATACTAAACTCACTTCATAGCAACTGAGACTGGCTGTTCTTCTAGAAGCTTCTGTAAGCATCCAGGTCAATACAGAAACGAAGATAATCATTTTTTATTCAGCTTTCACTTCACTACCATAGACTAACTCTGTTGAGGTATTTGTTATGACAGTTAACAGAGACTAGTCCAAGCCTTCAGTAAGGGAGCAGAACCATCACCATGTCTTCGAAGAAAGAAGTGTCAATCTTACAACAAAGGACACAGTGATCACAACAGTAGATGTTTCCACATTTCTCAAGTGAGAAATATGTCAGTATCCTACCTGTCACAAATTCGAGTGTAAGTATTAATAAATTGGCGGTACCCGATTTGACATAGCAAGTTATAGGTTTAGGTGCACTAGGATTCGGAGTGAACGAGAGACATAACGTGACATCAGATATGTATGTACGAGAAGCCAACTGGCGTTCCCATTTAATACAACGTAAACATATTCGGTTCAGTGATCGTTGGCCAACCGTTACTCTACTATGACATTATATTTATAGCACCATACATGGTACTCGACAAGTATGAATCCAAATACGAATTTACATGGGAGACAATTTAAACAGCTGGCCACTTACATGAAGACGGGTATACATGTAAAGTCTATGAACTGTAACCAATGTCTCGTGATGTGCGAATGTCAACGTTCGCCTCGGTCGCGTTCGGCGAGATGTCAGGACTACGTGAACGAATTCACGTAGACGAAAGCAGGCGACTCGGGCGATAAAGTAGACGGTAGATTTGCCTTGTCGATCCCACGCGAAACACCAGGCAACAACACGGAAACGATGTCACGACGTCGGCGATGTCAAGAAGATCTGTCACGGAGTCTGTGTTACGACAGCTAGCAGACGAAACGGTGGTGGCCTCGCATTCGAAGATCACGTCAAGACGGAATCGCAGACGGTTATCGCTCAGTCTTCTTCAATGCGTGAGAAGTGCAGCGTCTCACAACTAATCAGTACTGTTGAAATCGTAGAAGTATTTACCACAGGCGTTGGGCGGACACACACCTCGGCCAAATTCCTGGAGACGAGAGTGCAACACTTTCTTCTACTAAAATGTTCGTCTGGTCTCGAATGGCCGTCTTGCCCTTATACTTATATAGCTTGATGGCTGGAAGTTAGTCTGACCAATTACGACATTTAATACAAATTAAAGTCGCTTCAAAAACCGGCTCCCGAAACCCTTCACACTTCGAAACAATTCATTCAACTCGCCGAGTTTAAAATATAGTTTGCCAGCTAAACGTTTGGCTATATAAATGCTCTTAACTTACGTGAATTACTTACATAATTAATGTCACTGGATTCCCTGTGTTGAGCCGGATACCACAATGTTCATAGTACATTCCAACTCTCACGAATTAATCCATAATTTTAATAAAACACGCACTCTATTCATAAGCTAGGTGTGGCCCTAGTGTTTTGCACACCTACATTTCTGTAAACAACTTTTATAAGTTCATAATATCATCTTCTTATAACCACAACATAAGTAGTATGCAAGGTCACCATATTACCAGTCATGTTAAATAATTTCTACTGGTACCAAATTTGGTATACTTAACCGTAAAAGTAGTGGTAAACGCTACAAATGAAATTAATTAAATCTGACTCGTCGGCAGTTAAAACGTTACACGCCTTAATCGCCAGAGGGCACCAGCGTATACCTCAGCGACAATACATACCAGAGATGGCAGCACCATCCCATCAACAATACTTTGTACACAAAACCACCGTTCTAAAGCCTGATTAAATTCTATACAAACCACTTTGTGACACTACCACAAACATATTTTTATAGCAAATCATTGATAATTGGCAACGGAGCAGCTTATATTAAGCTGTCGTGCTATCAGTTGTACATAATACACACATTATCAACAATGTCAATGATTACAAACAATAAACAGCCAGCCAGTGTGATCTAATAATTTACATAAATATTAATTACGTGTAGAAATATAACTTGTCATAATCCCAATTATTTCCCTATACACAAATGATTTGAATATGACAAAGACTATAAAAGGAAGACCTATCGCATCACTTGTTTATCGTTGTCAGCTATTTTGGAATCACTCGTAGCGGACGTGTGTCACAAGTCCTTGTTGGTAAGAGCCGTCAAGACGGCTCCTTATGTGCCGCTTTAGGCTGCAGTAATAGCAAACAAAAACAGCGTGATGTGCATTTTGTTCGCTTAAAGAAACGTAAGATATTGAGAAATGCAGTGAAATCAGCGTGAACCGGCTTGTGTATTCAAAGTTGTCGGCAACACCACCTCACCACCAGTGCCAAGTAGCAGTCAGCTGGGTGTTCTACTAAGGAGGTAATAAAAGTCAAAGCTGTACTTAGTTCATATATAATGTATTATTAATACTTTTAAAAGTCATACTTGATATTGTATGAGGTTCATGGGACAAATTTCATATAACAATCTCCAAAATTATGATAATGGTGTGCATTATTGTGAATTTGTTTTACCTGACATATGATTACTACCAGGAAATATTCATATTGACTTTGTCCCAAGCACAAGGATGAGCAAACACAGTTGAAAAATGCATCTTTAGACAGTATTTTGGTTGACCTTCCTTCAGTATATGCTCGATTTTAAAATTGTCTCATGGTACTTTATGCTAATTCACATTTTATTTCAAATGTTTACATGTTTCGCATACTAAAACGCATACAAATGCAAGTTTTGATCATTGTAATTCTCATGTCACACTTTATTTGCGCCAGGTCTATTTTGTCCTTATTTTATTTTGCATTATTTTAGATGTTTAAAACATAGATTATATATGGCCATACAATAACATGTAATAACAGTATACATTTTAATACATATATAAATTGTGAAATGGTTGGATAATAATTATGTTTGCAATATATGTATCAAATCTGTTTGATTTAGGAGTATAAACATTAATCAGCAAAAAACTAGCATTAAAAATATATATTTGTATTATACAGACCAACGACCACACCTACGCAAGTGTTATGACTGCCGATATGACCACCTCTGAGCCAACCTTTAACCCAACAGGTGTTCAAAGCATAGCCCAGGTAATATATAGCATATTGATGTCGTTCTATTTCAGTACAGTAGTCCCTGCAATCTACATCCCTTTCCAAAAGCTGGAGGGACTGTATTCATTTATTGTATTATCAATGATAATATCATATTGAAAATATACTTTTTTTAAAGTACTGTGCATTTAAAAGAGTAAATATATTCAAAATGTATGTCTTGATACAAAATAATATGTTTTACAGGATATACAAGGGGACAGCTTTGGGCATATCTTTTAAAAAACTTGATGAAGACTGGCTCTGCTGTAGAGGATCATGAGTTGTCATGCCATTTCAAGGCCTACAAGTGCACTGGTCAGAATGCCTTTGGATCTTTCTGTGTTCCATCAAAACCATTGTCCAATTATTACCAGCGTGTCGCGAAAATGTTTCAAAAAATATTTGAGCAATTATTGTAAAGAAGTGCATGTTTGCTGTCTCGTTCAACACAGTCGCAGAGACCATTCCTCGGAGACTGCTGAAGTTGTGTCCTGAACATGAGCATGAAGGATCTGCTATTCGCAGGTGTTACTTGAGTGGCAGAATGTACTACTTCTTCAAGTTCTAAAGTTAAAAGAAACAGAAAAGCACAAGTGTTGAAACATGAATAAATTATCTGGTTGAATGACTGATACATTAATGATTAATATGATTTATCTCTTAGTATGCTTATCTGATATATTGTCGAAGTAATATTTGTTATAATTACACAGTGTACTACTTAAGCCATAGACCTGTAGAAAACATTATACAAGTGTATTATACAATCCCAGACTTCATTAACAATTAATCTTTAAAAATGGTGTGTTATGCCCATGGTAGGCATTCATTTTGTCTGTCACGATTAGTTCCCATCAAGTATGCCACCATGATTATGACTGATTGTACGTGGATGTTTGTGGAAGATCTGCAACATTTTATATATGTGATATTATATTGTAAATGTATGTTCATTCGAACATACCTACTGCTGATGAAATTAAAGAATAAACGTATGATCTCATAAACCTGTGTTTATATATTGAATGGGTAAACGAGCAGTAATGTGTAGCGGATTATTGCAGTCATATTAACATTGCAAAATTAAATCAACCATGACTATTTATTAGATACATGTTCAAAATACACCAGTGAAACTGCAAAATTGAATCACTGATCACAATTTTCTTATCAATCTGTAAAATAAAATTCCCATAAAAAGTATGTTTACAGTATGAAATGGAACAACCTTATAAGTGTTTGTCTGTAACTTGGGTAGGTGGGTGGGTATTGCTAATTTAAACAATATCAGAAGTAATGACGTCCCGGACTATAAAGAACAGTTATCTTATACAACAAAGGCAAACGTAATATTCACATGGGATTTTTATCTTGAATAATTTGCTAGTATATGATTTTAAGATTGCAGTTAGGTTGATACACATATTAGCCAACTAATTAATCAAGCATTATTTATTAAAAAAAAGTGAATTAATCCTGCAGAACACCCTAAACCAAGTGCAGGGGGACGAGGACATTCCACAAGCTGAGCACTCTGCCTAAATTTTGATGAAACACGGCCGCTCGGGGCGCTAATGGTTCAACATTTAAAACGGCGACGAGGAAGTGACATATCTCTCGACTATAATATCAAAGCATTTAAATTACCAAGCAGAGTCACTCAGCGATATGCCATTTTAAATTTGAACTGGTAGCGTATACAATAGCATTACATTCACACCTGAATAACAGAGGGCGCTGCGCGAGTGACTATGCTTGGTTATTTAAATGCATATATATATATATATATATATATATATATATATACGATCTCTCGTTATAATAAACACAACATCCACAGTGCAATCAAATCACCACTCTTAATAATAACAACGCAACACCGCATCATTATTACTTACATCATACATAGTGTCGTGTACTGGCCGTGGGCTGTGCGTACAGCGACATTATAGAATGAAGATTCTCGTAGAGAAAGTATGAACACGTTTATTGTGACACATTGAGATGTAAAAAGGAAAAGAGGAAACGAGGCATGGTAAACGGTTCCGCGATCAAGGATCTAACATTCCTCCCCCTTTAAGAAAAACATAATTAGTATACTTAAAAATGTAAACTTTTAACGCAAACAAGAGTCCCTTATACGTATCAATGTCATATCTAAGATAGATAGTATGCCATTGTTTATAGTACTAATCTAGTGCTCTCGCGACTAGCTACAGCTACCGAAACCTAGTCTATTCTGGCTATCTTGATCTATGCATTGTCCGTTATGACAGTAATATAGACTTTACAAGTTCAATCTGTCCGGTAGCGTCACCACTCTGTGTGATCTTCTCAGCGGTACTACCACGTCTGGTACTACACAGGACTGCGACCGTTCAACTGTTGGTCTTGAGTTCACCTCTCCTGTGGCGGTACCCGTAGTCACGTCCGAGTTGTCAGATGATAGTGGTGGTGTCGCTGTTGTTCGCTCGAACCGAGGTAGTACTTCACGCTCTGCACGCCTAGGTGAAAGTTGAGGCTCTTCAACCCTCAGTGGTACCAGACGCTCTTCCGTCGCCTCGATCGGTCTTCTCTCGCGCAAATGATCCTGGTGACGCTTTCACACTCTGTCATCCTGCAGACATACCGCGAAGGTCAGCGGACCCAGTCGGTTCTCTATCACCGTAGCGACCCATTTCGGTTGTCCCTGAAAGTTCAACGCCCAGACACAGTCTCCCGTCATGAAACTTCGCTCCACTGCTCTCTGGTCGTGGCGTTCTTTGTCTTCTTCCTGTTTGCGCAAGACTCGGTTCTGAATGGATGGTCGTAGAAGATCCAGTCGTGTGCTCGGTGGTGTCTTCAACACAAACTCTGTTGGAGCTCTGCCGGTTGTAGCTTGTGGAGTTACCCTGTAGCGTGCTAGGAAGGTGTAGAGACGATCTTCTAGGTTGCCATTTGTCTTTTTCAACCCTGCTTTTACAGTCTGAACGGCGCGTTCAGCTAAGCCATTACTGGATGGGGGATAAGGTGAAGACTTGATGTGTTTGATTCCGTTAGCTCGACAAAACTGTTCAAACTCCTCGCTGGTGAAACAGCTTCCGTTATCTAATACCACTGTGCTGGGTAGACCCAAAATCGCAAACGTCTGTCTTAGCTTCGTGAGAGTTGCACTGGTTGTCGCAGCTGATACCACGTGTGCATCGATGTACTTGCTGTGAGCATCGACTATGATGAGTATCATACGTCCCTCGAACGGTCCCGCATAATCAATGTGTATTCGATGCCACGTTCGTCCCGGCCATTCCCATGGATGCAGTGGTGCCACTGGTGGTTGTTTGCTGTGTATTTGGCATGTCGTGCAGTCCTTAACACACATCTCGATTTCAGCGTCCAAACCTGGCCACCAGAGGTAGCTTCGGGCTAACGCCTTCATCTTCACTATGCCCGGATGTGTCTCGTGTAGTTCTTTCAACAACGTGTCACTACTCTTTGCATCAGCACCCCGTGTTGGACACTCAGTTCGTCTTTCCTTCGAGTGTAACTCTCCCACTCGCGTGGTACATCGCTAGGCCATCCTCCTTCCACGAACCGTAGAACTTGTGACAGCATCGGATCGGTTGCTGTCCATTTAGCGATGTGTTCTGCCGTGATGGGTGTATCGTTCATGGTTGTAAGTGCTAGAACCACTTCCTCCGGGACTGGTACTCGTTCAGGAGTGTCTGGTAGCGGCAAGCGACTCAATCCGTCTGCATGACAGATACTCGTACCCGGTCTGTACTCCAGATGGTACTGATAGTTACTTAGTGTTAGTGCCCATCTCTGAATGCGTGCTCTAGCCATTGCGGAGATGGCACGATCTTCCTTCAACAGCCCTACCAACGGCTTGTGGTCGGTCTGCAACGTGAAGTCCCTCCCGTAAAGGTACTTATGGAACTTGGATATCCCGAAGACCAACGACAACGCTTCCTTTTCCAGCTGTGCGTACTTCTTTTCCGCTGTGGAGAGAGAGCGTGATGCGTATGCGATAGGCTTGTCGCTGCCATCGGGCAGTCTGTGTGACAGTACGCTTCCAATACCGTAAGGAGATGCGTCACTGCTCAAGATGATCGGCAGTTCAGGGTTGTAGTATACAAGCACATCTGAAGAAACAAGCAGTGCCTTAGACTCATCGAAAGCCTTTTGTTGCGTCGGACCCTACTTCCACTTTGTGTGTTGGCGTGTCATTTCATGCAGCGGAGCAAGCAGCGTACTGAGATTGCGCAAGAAGTTGTTATAGTAGTGAATGAGTCCTAGATAACTCCTCAACTCCTGTACATTCTGCGGTGCAGGCGCGTTCTGTACTGCTCGCACTTTGTCTTCCGTAGGATGAATACCTTCAGCATCAATCGCATGACCTAGATAGGTGCACGACTTCTGACGAAACACACATTTCTCCTTCTTCAGGTGTAACCCTGCGTCTTGTAGTCGCGTTAGAACAGTAGCCAGATTACGATCATGCTCTTCTGCCGTTCTTCCTGTGACCAGGATGTCGTCGAGGTAGACTACAGTCATGGGTATGTTCTGTAGTAACTGCTCCATGATTCTCTGGAAGATACATGGAGAAGAACTCACACCGAAAGCCAGACGTTCGAATGCGAATAGCCCTTTCGACGTGTTGATTGTAGTCAACAGACATGATTCTTCATCCAGTACGACCTGTTGATACGCATGGCTCATGTCCAGCGTGGTGTACAGTGTACCACCTGCTAATTTTGTAAACAGATCAGATACGTTCGGGATCGGGTACTTGTCTACCTTGACGGCTCTGTTGATGGTTACCTTATAGTCGCCACAGATTCTGACTGCGCCGGTAGACTTCAAGACCGGTACAATGGGCGCGGCCCACTCAGAATACTCAACAGGACGGATGATTCCGGCCTTCTGCATACGATCTAGCTCGTCCTCTACTTTGGCTCGTAAAGCAAGAGGTACAGGTCGAGGTTTACAATACCTCGGTTTAACCGTGTCATCAACGTAGAACTTCGCAGTCGGCCCCTTTAGAGTGCCTAGTCCCTCACTGAACATTGATTCGTAAGGCTTTAGGAAGTCCTCTCTGTCTACCTGGTTCACGGTTGCCCAGTTCACTTTCAACACTGTTAGCCAGTCCCTTCCCAGCAGGTTAGGTCCCGACCCAGGCACTACGATTGCCTGCAGCCTGAGCACAGATGTCTTGCAGATTTTAGCCCACTCATCCCCCGATATAAGCGAAACTGCTGCTCCGGTATCTATCTCCATAGCCACTTCACTTCCCTCTATCTGGACATTGCAAATGTACGGTGGTATGGTGTGGGTGGCACTTGTGTGATACAGGCCAAGTGTGTATGTGTCTTCACATATCTTGTCATTGCGTTGCGAGTGTGTGTCATTTTCTACTAAGTGTGTCTGTTGAGTGTTTGCATTGCACACATTAGCAAAGTGATTTAGCTTTTGACACTTGTAGCATCTCCTGCCCCAAGCTTTGCACATTCGCCGATCGTCGTGTGGCGGTCCACCACAGCCTGAGCATGCCGGTGCTGCCCCCTTGTGACGTCTGTACCGCTGCTGACTGCTCACGTCTCGATGTGGCGTCCCTTGGCGATCAGGCGGAAAACGCTTTCTTGGTGGATTGCGATCTCTGTGTGTCGCCACCTGGCGACCAAAGCTGAAACCTCCACGTGAAGAGTTGCGCCGCCCCTCGTCATTCGATACGGCGTGGCCTCGGCACGGACGAAAAAGAGTTTCTCATGATCTTCGACTGCTGTAGCGTAGCTTCCAGTGTGCGCCCGAACGTCAGTAACTTCTCTAGCGCGATTGTTCACTTAACCCCTTGTCACGCACTTTTGACATCGCAAATTTTTTTGATGATTTGCGACTTCACTTCTCTGTCTTTCTCATGGAACTTACAGTTTTTGGCTAGTTGCTGCAATCGTGCATTGAATTGGTCCAGCGTCTCTGACGACGTCTGTTCAGCCTGTCGGAACTTGAATATTTCATATCCTTCATTGCACTGCGGCCTGAGGCTGAAGTAAGCAGGGAGCTTCAGCTTGGTTTCTGCGAAATCATCATTTTGTGTCACCCCCACTGCTTCACTCAATTCAAACACTGCCTCACCAGCATAATGAAGCAACATCGCTCTCATTCTTGTATCGTACTGAATGTCTTTAGCCACCACAAAGTTCTCAAAGCGCCTCACCCAACGCTCCCAGCGATGGCCTGCGCTGTCAGTCGGCTCCAGCGAAAAATGTGCGACGTCAGCGACAGTTTCCATTTTCACACAGAAATTAGACGTAGTCTAGTTCAAAGTAACTCGTAGAGTTGTCAGTTTACCTCGTCGCCAATTAATGTCGTGTACTGGCCGTGGGCTGTGCGTACAGCAACATTATAGAATGAAGATTCTTGTAGAGAAAGTATGAACACGTTTATTGTGACACATTGAGATGTAAAAAGGAAAAGAGGAAACGAGGCATGGTAAACGGTTCCGCGATCAAGGATCTAACACATAGTCAGAGTGTTAGAGTACAAATACTAATTAGCTTTCACAAATTAAACAAACTCGGATAGGTGCATCACTGTCATTACCATACAAATTATAAATATAATATAAGGAATATTTGGCTTACTTACGTGGCACGAGCGATAATGGGGAACGCGATGAAATTACTAAAATTAACGAAGATTTAGGTCGACTATAATGTCAATTAGTACCTGCACAACATCAGTTGTCACATCGTCGCTTTGGTACACATACCGGTCCACACCCGTTATGTCATAAATCACACCAACAACAACTTTCACCACAAACGACCTCGTGGTAAGGACCTTTTCATCGCGCCGCAGAAATGGTGTCGCACCATAATTAAACTCCGCTAAAAGAAACCGCAAAGAACGATGTCACGCTGAAATTGCGCCACTAAAAGAAAGAACGCCCTAGCACTGTAGCATGAAAAGGAAATCATGCACTGCGTCAATGTAAAAATAATATTAACAGCAGTATAAATATTATCATCGTCAGTGGCTTAAGTGAGAATACATCGAGGAACTGACTTATGCAGTAAAACTAAGGTTTAATTAATATAATTGGACTAGGTTCAACGAGTGAAAGATCAATAATATTATAGAGTGGAAGAAATAAACCAGAATAAGGCAGTCATATATAAATAATGACGTGACAGTTGTGTACGTTTTATGTATGCAAGCAGCTGACAACCACTTCTATTTCGACGGAATGTCAGACTTCGTGGAAACAGCAAATATCCTTGATCAGGATTTTCCCGTTGTATGTCCAAGTGTCCAGGATGGTGCTTAGTTTTCTTTGATTACATGCTTCGAGAGCGAGTCGAGCATGCCGACCCATCAGACCTTCATTCACAAATATCTTACTTTCGTTGGTGCTAGCCTTCAATTTGCTTCGCTATCGGAATACTTCTTCTCTGCGACGTTTATTGAGAAGTCAGGGCGAGGGCGATGTGTTTCCGTCGACAGGTGCTTTGCTCCGATTCTATGACAATGAACGATATCGCTAACCAGGAGCGGTGGGGAAATGCACATCGTAGTGTTGACAATGTCAATAACTGTGCCTTCTAGTTAGTCGTCATTGACGCTTTCCTCGATATGCAGGAAGCAGTTATTTGACCTGCGGGAGTATTGTCAGTATCCATCTAGCTGGATTTCGAGATCTGTGACTGGTTACTAAGACCGAAATTCGGTTATCTTTTGCATGTATAGCGTTGGTGAGTAGGTTTTTCGGGGATAGGACTGTTTTCATTTTGTTCAAGACGGTTTTCATATGTTAGTAGTTCTTGTAGGCCTATTATCAGCTTAAACCGGTTCACGTCGATGTCATCCACGTTGCTGTCCGAGATGGCGGAGTCCAGATGTGTGCTTTGTTTTGGCTTAGACATGTTTACAACAATTGGAGTAGGTGCCAGACGGTCACGACAACCGCTCCCATAAATGGATGCCTCAGTTCAAAACAGCTTCGATCAGTTGCACTTTACAAAAGTCAGTTCAATTGAATGCTTTCTGGACGAAATTATTCACAAAAATCGGCGAATCCGGTTTCACACACATTCATAAGGCGAATCGTAGAATGAATCTCTAGTTTCCCTTATCTTGACAAATTGCTCATGCCAAATATGTTGCATTACATCAGTTTAACAAGATTAAACAAAATTGCCTTCCAGATAATTAACTCTAGATGGTAGGTGGCCAAGGAAGCCATTTGGCTTAACGAGAGTCCAACCCTTTTATCTACATGTATCCTGCCCTTCTGAGCCATTTTTCAATCCAGTTAATTATACCATGTCGTTTCCATGTCTTGTGTGAAGGCATTTACATTTCCCAAAATTGAACAACATTTGCCATTTTTCAGACCATTCTATCAACCTGTCAAGATCATCTTGTCAATGCTATCTATCTCCATCACTTTTAATCCTTCTAAACAATTTTGTACCATCCGCAAATTTCAACACCTTACTTGTTATATCACCGTCCAAATCATTGATATATATTAATAATAATATAGGTCCCAGTACCGATCCCTGCGGTACCCCACTCAAAACTGATTTCCAGTTTGAAGCCTCCCAATCAACTATTACCCGTTGTCTTCTGTTAATTATCCATTTTTTTATCCACTTAATTATACCATTGCCTATGCCATGGGCCTTTAGTTTAAGCAGTAGTCTTTGATGTGGCACTTTGTCGAAAGCTTTTTGAAAATCTAAGTAGATGTTATCTACTGGTGATCCCTAGTCTACCCACTTAGAGATACCATCCTAAAACATGAGATATTTGTTAATCACGACGTCGCTTTTAAGAAACCCATGTTGAGATGAGTTTATAAAGTTATGTTTAAAAAGAAAATCCACCAATAGTTTAGGCGGAATCCCATCTACTCCAGGTGATTTATTATACATCGTACCCCTAATTTTCCTAGCTACCATTTCCGGGGTTACAAATAAATGTCCTAAGTAGTCTGATTCTGCCCCCTTGAACTTAGCCTCTGGTTCTGGCAGTGAACTGATATCTTCCCTGCTAAACACCTAACAACTAAAATACTCATTCAGGTCTTCTGCCATTAAGAATCCCTCTGATATTATATTTCCAGCACTATCTTCTAGAGGACGTACCTTATCCTGAACTTTCTGTTTGCTTCGAACAAACGCATAAAACTCTTGCTCTCATGTTTTATATTACCAATATTATGGAGCGTATATTTAAACAGGCGTCACTGAGCGAGATAATGGCAGTCTACAATGATAGTTTTTGTTCGCCATATGGGAGGCTAGCACGTGCGCCAGTTCATATGTTCTGGCTCCACTGACGTGATTTTTTTAAACAATGGAAATAGCGCACGCCGGACCGTCTTGTATTGATATACGGCCTTTGGTTATGCCGACAAACAGATTGTACCACTCCGCCAGTGTTCCCGCCACAGTCCATTTTGAAATCACAATCAAATTACGTCATTGAGGTAGTTAATGCTACTACCATTGAGACGCTGCATCCGATACTATGATGCGTATTTTAGTACAGCAGCTAAGGGATATGATTGTGCACTTGACGAAAGCATGAACATTGGTACACATGTAGATTATGGTATATAAATTAATCTCAAGCTAGGCACCCATCGCTATCGACATGGTACTAGCCGCCATCTTGATTTTTAAAATGGCCGCCACGGATATCCAATATGCAGATATATCTGCTTCTGAACAACATAAAACACGTTCTCTATGTCTAAACCAGCATTTTCAAGGTCAAGGAATTCATGTCTGCCTTGTGCTGTATCTTCAGATGACGGCCGTATTGAAATTCATGATCACTGCCCAACGTAAGCGTTTTACGGACATGATTTTAGTGCCTCTTGAGGTAGAGGAATCCATATGTGGTTCACGTACGAATACCTATATATTCAAGAGTAGGTCAATTCTTGTTGACAGCTGTTTCTGAGGCACATTCGGAAGCCTAAAATAAATAGCATTGATTATACTGGTGAAGGGAAATATATCATTGATTAAGAATGGACAACACAAATGGTTACATTTCGAGTTCACTTCAGCGATATAAAAAACGAACTCAACGTCGTGTTGACAACACGTCTTGAAGTTTACTGCAACATATGAATGGACATTTTGTTGTGCAGCAACGACAACATGTTTTCACAGCAGTAACACTAGGCCGGTGTCACGATCACGTCAATCATTCATAAAGAGTGACGGTTGTGCTGTAAGTTTGAAGAAAATCCACAATCCTGGGAGTGGCAGATTGTGACAGGTGTGTAGGTGGAGTCAAAATTAAAAAAATCAACAAAGCATAAATTGACAACGCTCTGGCATACAAAACAACTTTGCTAAATAATATCACAATTTAAACATTTGTTTAATCCAATCGCTGAAATTCTCGCATATGAATAAGACTAACAAAAGTTTATTAGCAACTCAACTGAGTTGGATTTACAGTATATCATAAAATACAACTACTACATTGAAACGGCATACAATATTACTACATTGAAGTATAAATACCATCCTTTTGCCCTTCGTTCGTTATTGGCAGTCGTGTAATCCCCATGGTATAAAAGAGTTACGGTATCTGGTTGTTCGGATTATTGACAAAGAGTACACATCACGCTGTCTGATGTCATACTTAGTATGCCTTTTGTCTGGCAGCAGATAATTTAATCTGTGTGTACTAACTTTAATCTTATTGAAATATTTTGACAAAGGCAGTCCCGTCTTCCAATGTTTCCAATTTAATGTACCTGAGTATCTCAGCGTAACTTATTGCAGGAAAAATACACTTTAAGGCTTTTTTGTATCATTTCAATATTGTCAGATAAATATTGTGGCAAGTTAGTGTGTCATACAGGAAGGAAGTAAGGAAGGAGGAAGGAAGGAACGAAGGATGAGAGGAAGGAAGGAAGAAAGGAAGAGGAGGGAAGGATGAATAAAGGAAGGAAGGAAGGAATAAAAGAAGGAAGGAAGGAAGAAAGGAAGGAAGGAAGGAAGAAAGGAAGGAAGGTATAAAGGAAGGAAGGAAGGAAGAGGAGGGAAGGAGGAATAAAGGAAGGAAGGAAGGAATAAAAGAAGGAAGGAAGAAAGGAAGGAAGGAAGGAAGAAAGGAAGGAAGATATAAAGGAAGGAAGGAAGGAAAGAAAGAAGAGGAGGGAAGGAGGAATAAAGGAAGGAAGGAATAAAGGAAGGAAGGAAGGAAGAAAGGAAGGAAGGTCGAAAGGACGAAAGGAAGGAAGGAAGGAAGGAAGGAAGGAAGGAAGGAAGGAAGGAAGGAAGGAAGAAAGGTATAAAGGAAGGAAGGAAGAAATTAAGGAAGGAAGAAAGGAAGAGGACGGAAGGAGGAAGAAAGGAAGGAATTAAGAAAGGAAAGAAAGAAGAATGAAAGGAAAGAAGGAAGAAAGGAAGAAAAGTATGAACAACGTGAAGGAAGGAAGAAGGGAAATAAGGAAGAAAGAAAGGAAGGAAGGAGGAAAAAAGGAAGGAAGTAAGAAATGAAGGAAGGAAGAAAGAAGGAAGGAAGAGAAGAAGAGGAGGGAAGGAGGAAGAAATGAAGTAAGGAAGGAAGAAAGGAAGGAAGGAGAAAAAAGGAAAGAAGAAAGTAGGAAGGAGGAAAGGAAGGAAGGATGGAAGGAAAGAAGTAAGGGAAGAAAGAAGGGAGGAAGGAAAGAAGGATGGAAGGAAAGAAGTAAGGGAAGAAAGAAGGGAGGGAGGAAGGAAGGAAGGAAGGAAGGAAGGAAGGAAGGAAGGAAGGATGGAAGGAAAGAAGTAAGGGAAGAAAGAAGGGAGGAAGGAAGGAAGGATGGAAGGAAAGAAGTAAGGGAAGAAAGAAGGGAGGAAGGAAGGAAGGAAGGAAAGAAAGAAGGGAGGAAGGAAGGAAGGATGGAAGGAAAGAAGTAAGGGAAGAAAGAAGGGAGGAAGGATGGAAAGAAAGAAGTAAGGGAAGAAAGAAGGGACGAAGGAAGGAAGGAAGGAGGGAAGGAAGGATGGAAGGAAAGAAGTAAGGGAAGAAAGAAGGGAGGAAGGAAGGATGGAAGGAAAGAAGTAAGGGAACAAAGAAGGGAGGAAGGGAGGAAGGAAGGAAGGAAGGAAGGAAGGAAGGAAAGAAAGAAGGGAGGAAGGAAGGAAGGATGGCAGAGGGGAGATGTATTCAATCTATCAACCGACACCCAGGGAAGGAAGGAAGGGAGGGAGTCAGGAAGGAAGGCAGAGGGGAGATGTGTTCAATATATCAACCGACACCCAGGGAAGGAAGGAAGGAAGGAAGGAAAGAAGTAAAGGAAGAAAGAAGGGAGGAAGGAAGGAAGGAAGGCAGAGGGGAGATGTGTTCAATCTATCAACCGACACCCAGGGAAGGAAGGAGGGAAGGAAGGAAGGAAGGAAGGCAGAGAGGAGATGTGTTCAATCTATCAACCGACACACAGGGAAGGAAGGAAGGAAGGAAGGAAGGAAGGCAGAGGGGAGATGTGTTCAATCTATCAACCGACACCCAGGGAAGGAAGGAAGGAAGGAAGGGAGGAAGAGAGGAAGGAAGGCAGAGGGGAGATGTGTTCAATCTGTCAACCGACACCTAGGGAAGGAAGGAAGGAAGGGAGGAAGGAAGGAAGGAAGGAAGGCAGAGGGGAGATGTGTTCAATCTATCAACCGACACCCAGGGAAGGAAGGAAGGAAGGAAGGAAGGGAGGAAGGAAGGAAGGAAGGAAGGAAGGAAGGCAGAGGGGAGATATGTTCAATTTACCAACCGTCACCCAGGGACCTTCCAAAGCTCAACACCTACTTATGATTCTATATTGTTTAGATCATATTTGTCTTGCAGCGAACCAATGCTTCAATTATCTAAGTTGACTTAAGGAAATGTGTGAGCAATCAGAATCGATAGGACCTTATGACGTATGCCACGTGCGTTGTTATGGTATTCGACATGTACTTACAGTGGTAGTTTTTAGGTATTAATGCTTAGATATATGCGGTTCCGCAGCATTGTATTATTAAATAACAATAAAAGCGCATGGTTGTTGGTGGTACTTAATTGTGTAGTCCTTATAAAGACACGACTAAGTGGCGACAAGGACTCGATTGCGATCTCTACAATGGCTGCGACATGGTCACATTGAATCTTACGACGAAAACGTAGATGATTGGACGGGCTACTCAGGACGGGTAAGCCAGTATTTTATCGCAAATGCAATCGGAAAAGACAGACAGTTGGCGTGTTTGATTACGTTGATGGGCGGCAAGACTTACAACTTACTGAAAGGTTTTATGACACCACATTTGCCATCAACTAGAACAGTGGCCGAGATAAACAACACTTTGTCGAACTACCTGAACCCGAGGCCAGTAGCTTATCAGGCCCATGGAGAAAGACTAAAAACTGTCTGTAAATTGCGGTTTTGGTGCCAATTTGGAAGAAGAATTACGGGACAGATTCGTGGTAGGCTTGTAATCTGAGTCATTTCGCAAGAGGCTATACGCAGAGCCTGAAAACCAGTTGACATATGACGGAGTGACTAGTCATGCACTGTCAATGGACATCGCGCAGCGTGGTGCGCAAGTCAAATTTTGAATGAACAGAGAAACCATGCCAGTGAATGAAGTGCAATACTGCCATAACATATTCACTACACAAACCTGCTGCAATGACAACCACAATAGCAGCATGGCAAAGAGAAGCAAATTCTCCAAAGTGGAGGAACAACAGTAGTAAAGCCAACACAGCAAATCATGAAAGTTTGTGACAACTTGGAGAACGTTGGTGTGTTTTGTGTGAATAACCAAAATTAGATCAAAGAAGACACTGAGGAAAGATTTCGAGAAACTAGGTCGCAAAAAGGAAGATGCCTAATCCAGGAAAGAAGATTTTTAAGACATACACACACGATACATTTTCTCCAATAGGCATTGTACGTGTTGCTGTGAAGTATGGATTCAGTCGGCAAAGCTACCATTGTACGTGGTACAGCTGAATGGACCACCACTTTTCGGTAGGAACTTGTTGCGAGCGATTCATCTGGATTGGACTGTTATCAAAGCAAATCGATGGTTTAATCACAAAGGCTAACAAGAGCATTATGAATTGTGGCGACTTCAATGTCACGGTCAATCCTGCGTTACAGATTGAACAGTACCCACTCCCTAGAGCAGAAGACATATTTGCTAGCCTAGCTGGAGGCCAAGAATTCAGCAAAATTGATTTAGCCAATGCTTATCAACAAATGCTAGTCACTCCTGAAAGTTGCAAATTTCTGACAATAAACACAAGTAAGAGACTGTACCAGTCAAATCGCTTAACGTACGGTGTAGCATCTGCTCCTCCACAGTTCCAGCGAGCAATGGAGTACATTCTGAAAGGTATTGATAATGTGCAGTGTTTCCTCGATGACATCCTGGTGACAAGTAGAACAGGGCAACAGCATTTGGCAACAATTGATGAAGTGTTCCACAGGTTAAACGACTGTGGATTGCGTGTTCGTGAGTCCAAGTGCGAATTCTTGAAAGACAGTGAAGAGTACATGGGTCACGCAATTGACCATGGTGGTTTGCATATGTCGTCCAGGAAGGTTGATGCAATAATCAATGCTCCCGTTCCAACCAATGTGAGTCAACTACAAGCGTTCTTGGGACTTGTCAACTACTATGTAAAGTTCATCCAGATATGTCACAAATGTTCAAGTCGTTCAATGTGCTAACGCAAAAAAGGTGTCAACTGAAAATAGAGTGTCCAGTGCCAAGAAGCATGTCTGCGAGCGAAAGATGCGATTGCGTCAGACAAGGTGTTAATGCACTACGATCCAAAGCTTCCACTGAAGATGGTAGGTGATGCACCCTACTACGGAGTTGGATGTGATGTGATGCCAGATGGTACAGAACGACTTCTAGCATTGCATCACGCACTCTGAACAAAGCTGAACAAAATTACGCACAGATGGATAAAGAAGCGTTGAGTTTGATATTCGGTGTGAAAAGATTCCATCAATATCTGTATGGGAGACAATTTACGTTGATAACTGATCATAAACCACTGACAACAATTCTGCATCCGCCGATGTCAACTCCAACCATGGCTGCAGCACGACTAGAAAGATGGGCGATAATTCTGGCAACATACGATTACATAATCGGGTATTGAAGCACAATAGAGCATACAAATGCAGATGTCCTGTTGTGTTTGCCACAGAACGTTGTGACGCCCAATATCATAGTATCACCGATGTTGTAAACGACGGTCAGTGTGAATCTTCCAGTGACTAGTGCTCAGATCGAACGTGAAACAAGAACAGATCCAGTGTTGTCCAAAGTGCACCAATACAACCATGGTGGTTGGCCAGATGAGACACCTGATGAGAAACTGTTACCATTCTTCAGGAGAAATGAGATACCACTACACCGAGAATGCCTGGTGTGGGTTCTATGAGTAATGATTCCACTCAAGTTGCAAACTCGAGTGATTGAAGAAGTGTATGCTGGACATGTCGGTGTAGTAAAGATGAAAGCATTGCCTAGATGCTACATTTGGTGGTCTGGAATTGACAACCAAATTGAACAGACTGCCAGGGAGTGAGCGAGTTGTCAACTGGTGCAAAACAACCCAAAACTTGCACCTCTACATCCATGGATGTATCAGTCGAAGCATTGTGAAAGAATACACGTCGATTTTGCACGAATATTTATAAATCACATTTTTCTAGTAGTAGTCGACTCGCATTCCAAATGGCCCGAAGTAGTGACAATGCAAAGCACTACAGCAGAGAAAACGATCGATGTACTACGCGAACTATTTTCACGTTACGGAGTAGCTTCAAAGTTGGTATCGGATAACGGATCGCAATTCGTTGTGGACAATTTTGAAAATGTTGTCAAGATAAATGACGTGATGCACATCCGGGCTGTACCATATCATCCATCAACAAATGGTCTGGCAGAACGTTTCGTGCAAACACAAAAAATGGCTTGAAAGCATCGAAGCAAGACAAGGGAAACTTACAACATAAGTTAGCCAACTTCCTGTTAGCCTACAGGAGAACCCCTCATTCTACTACGGGAATGACATCAGCAATGCTATTTCTGGAAAGAAATATTCGCAGTCTACTCGATCAGACCTACAAAGAAAAGTGCAGTCTGCAGGTTATAAGGAATGTGATCGAAGTAATAGTGCCATTGTGAGGCAACTATAGAATGGTCAGAAAGCACTTGCCCGAAATTACAGGGGAGGAGACAAGTGGATTCCTTGCGAAGTGATTGGCAGAGCGGACCGTTGTCGTATACGGTACACATGAGTGATGGTGTCACTTGACGTCGACATATCGATCAATTGTTGGATCTGAGTGGCGATACAACACCACTACCTCACCCAGTCGAAACACAGACAAGGGAGATTCCTGTGTTGGATGCTGCAATCTACACAACGTAACTGCACAACACCAACAACAACACTTGTTCGAAGCGTAATCGATCGAAGCGGGTGACATTATCCCTTCCGTTAACGCAAGGCGACGTTATCCCTTCCGTTAACGCAAGGCGACAAAGATATTTCACTTGTGACATTTTGCAAATGAAAGATTGTTGTGACAGTCCTACAAAATCACGGTATGGTATCTTGCATAGGGGCGTGGCAGTATATACTTGCTACCTAATTAAGTTCATGTTAACTAATTGAGTTATTACAATCTGATCATATTGAATAATGGAGATACATCATTGTGACCATACTTGGAAGTATGAATGGATACATTTAGTTCGATTGTTAATTGTATCGGTAAATATATCTTATGTTTCAAATAAAAGGGGAGAAGTGTTAGGTATTAATGCTTAGATATATGCGGTTCCGCAGTATTGTATTTATGGCGACTTCAATGTCACAGTCAATCCTATGTTACAGATTCACCAGTCCCTACTACCTAGAGCAGAACATATATTTCCTAGCCTAGCTGGAGGAGAAGAATTTACCAAAATTAATTTAGCCAATACTTATCGACAACTGCTAATCACCCCTGAAAGTTGCAAATTTCTAACGATAAACACATATAAGGGACTGCACCAGAATAATCGCTTAATGTACGGTGTGACATCTGCTCCTGCACAGTTCCAGCGAGCAATGGAGTAAATTCTGAAAGGCATTGATAACGTTTCCTCGATGACATCCTGGTGACAGATAGAACAAGGCAAGAACAAGAACATGTTCCAAAGGTTAAACGACTGTGGATTGCGTGTTCGCAACAATAAAAGTATGTGCGACCTTCTGGGCCAGAAGCACCTGGTTGTTCGTGGTATTTAATGATGTAGTCGTTATAAAAACACGACAGTAGTTAAGGATCAAGCAGTCTGGCTATGAAGAGAACTTGCATGCCAGATAATAACAACGCAGCCACACCTGTAAATTTGTCCTGGTCGATTGCCAGCAATCAAGCGTAGTTAAATTACCGTGACGCACGGGCAAAGTACGCACACGTGTACACCGCCCGATATATAAGGATGTTCAAGCCTGTGTCGTGGCACAGACGGTAGACATGGTACGCAAGAGAACAGTGATAACATTCTGTGTTACAACCGGAAGGAGGGTCTGAAACGTCGTGGCGGTAAGGTAGATGGAACAACGTTTGTAGTTAACGAAATCGTGTTAGTTATTATTGGCAATAATAGCAATGTAGCTATTGTTGGCAATAAGACTCCAACTATAAATGTTTATTAAGTTTGTGCAGCGTTTCATAAAGAAAGTGGCATTTTATGATGTAAAAAATAATATCACATTTAAAACTAAGCAAACCTTGACGATGGAGCTAACACAAGGTATTTCGGCAAATGTCAAAAGAACATCTGTCATGCTTAATGGTTATATCACCATGCCATTTAGGAGCTTCATACGTGTACGTAAATCACATAGAGCTGTGATATTTACAACGGAACGTGTCCACGCATGGTACCCGCTAAACGGTCTTAGAGTGATTTATGTATTGGCCACTGAGTGCTTTCCACTACGCCATCAGTTTCCCATGCTGTAGGCTATGCAGGAATCGCAACTATGTACAGGGCCTGTATATTATATCCAACTGTTGCAATCATATAATAATATTTTCAGTGTTCATGCTGTACTATTGAGATGATGGCAACTACTCTCGCGCCATTGGACAAGACAGAAGTTGACAATATAAGCGATCTTGTCGGAAACATGACTGTCGGCGGCAGGAGGACATCGTCTTCTACCATCGACATGAACACTGCCTTAATCATCATCGGTATCGCCGGCGTCTTGTCCAACGTCGCCGTCCTGGCCGTTCTCTTCAAGAAGGAGAACAGAAAGTTGACAACCAATCGCTACCTCATCAACCTCGCTTTTAGTGGGTATACGTATTTCTGTTGTACTCTGCATCTCTAAAAATTATATAATAATAATAAAGTTTATTTTAAACAAATGTCCATGTGTATGCATACTGTACCAAAACAATTATAAAATGAATAAGTTAAAACAATTAATTTAATACTTTTATGGTTAATATTTGCGTCACAAAGGGATATTGAACTGTCAGATAAATTATTATTATTATTCTATGGTGCTATAGTCCAGGCTAACAAATTGACTTAGAACACATTGTAATAAAATTGTTTTACAAATATCTCCAGCGCATCAAATCAAATTTATTTTGCCACCACATATCTCTACACCAATATATTCAAGGGTGTTTAAAAACTAATACATCGAGTAAACATAGATTACCTAAGTGATTGTAATATTACAACAATTATATGTGTTACATAAGATAACACAAAAATAACTGCACATTTGGGTTACTTATGTAGGCCATATATGATATTTTTAAAATGTGTATGTAAATAAAAAAATACAAACATATATATTTAAACCGATGTGTATCCAGGTTCCTCTTAATTAAGACGTCCACAGTCACGTTGGCTTCTTAGTTCTCGTGGAAGAGAGTTACAGAGCTGGGATGAAAATGTGCGACGGCCGAACCGTTCCAGGTTTACTCTAGGAATAATCCATGACAGGCTGATCGGACGAGTGCGAATGGGAATATAAAGCAAGGTATTGCGGAGTGTTTACAGGCACGACGCCGTGCATCAAATTCAACAGTTTAAATGTAATACGTTGCGCCACAGTTTGCCAATGCAGCTTTCGTGGTGCCGCCGTTATGCTGTGTTGATCACGTCCACGAAAGCAGAGGACGACAAGCGCAGCTCATCGCTAGACCATCTCTAGTTGCTGCAGCAAGGTTCCGGTAATGCCGTACGGAGCCGCATTTCCGAATTCGTGTCGCGACGTGACTAGCGCGTGGATAAGCGTCTTGCATGCTCTGAGTGGCGGAGATGATCGTATTCGCGCCATACCACGTAGTTGGGTGAAGCAGTTCGCCAGGTACGGGTAATGTGAGCGGCTGTCGACATCCTGGAGTCGAGCTGTACTCCAAGGTCACATATGTTGGCGGACGTGCTGACGTTGCAACCACATATATCGATGGGAATGGAGGTGGCTGTGGAACAGAGTTGTTTGGTTTTGCAAACAGTATAGCCTCTGTCTACGACTCGGTCAAAAGCAGGTAGCTCGTCCCCAGCCATATGTTTACGTCAAGGACACAGCGGGATATCTGGTTGGCGGTGGACGCAGAAACACTTCGCGGAAAGTTAACATACCATGTCACCAGCGCAGATGCGGTAGCCTAAGAAATCCCAATAGAGAAATGTATAAATTAGCATAACTCCAATATGGCCGCCACATATCAATATATAGTCATATATATATGTGTAAAAATTATATACACGAGTAATTTAATTATGTTCTGAACACAATGATGCATCTTGAATACATTAAAATGTTATTGGATGAGTGTTCACTTCCAGAAATCCAACACGGCATCTAAATAGCTACAGTTTACTAAGGATTTGCTCAACATATAACATCTCAAACAGGCTAATACTATTTTCAATTCATGTGATATTGCAGGCTACTCATATTCATTGGTGCGCATTACCTTATTCACAATATCCGTCAAGCAGATCAAAGTCATCAGTGCACTGACATCTGGAAACTCTGAGTTGGCACAGGTGGTACCTTGACATTTTCTGCATAGCGCTGAGCAAGCCAGGCCATGTTTTGGCTTAGGAACCTCCTCGTTACACACTCTTTCTTTCTACTGCAGCAGTTGATTTCCATAGCACTGATGCTGCGAGCTGGTTGGTCTGCATTGGCAGACATCTTTCATCCACCTTATGCCAACCCCACTCTAATGGCCTCATGCTGACACATGTTTCTTTTCAGTCCATCATCGGATAGTAGACACGGCAGCTATGTTGCCTGGAAGCTGCTGAGGTTGGTTGTTGTGTTTGTCATTCTCCATGTGATGCGCACATAGATTTGTTTATCACACATCTATCTTCCTCTTTGGCACTATCACATAATGGCACGAGTTATTTTTCTTCTGTCAAGATGATGTCATTCTTTGCCAGTGATGCTGTAGAGCTGAATGCCTTAAGCATGCTGACAGAGCAAGCAACCTTTTTGATCATCTTCAGTGTTAAACATTTGCTCAATCCAAACATGCGAGAGTTTATGTCACAATACACGTAGATTAATCAGACGCAAGGAATTGTGTTTTGTCCGGTTGTATGCGTCCGATGAACATCAAGATTTATCTTTGCACAGGTGAGTAAGTGAATGTTCATATCTGTAAAGGATTTCACAACTTGTACATCCAAACAGGTGACCATTTGTATATTTTCTTCGAATATTATACTGTTGTACTGGGAATATCGCCCATCTGCGTTAACGGAAAGCCATTGTTTGTGGCTAAACGTATGACATTCGTTGGGTGTCAACCAAACCATGATGCCTAAGGCAAAGCCGCCCAAGACCGGAGCGGGCGCAAGTTGTGCAACAGCGGGCCCAGCTGCTGACATCCACCTAGAAGAAAGCGCCGACTCGGACGAAAGCCAAGCCTAAAATACGTTCGTCGAGAAGCTCCTGAAAAGTTGCGTACCAGGCGTGCTTGCAAAGCGCAGTTGTCATAGCCTTGTGCACGCTCTTATCCAACTTACGTCTCAACAGGAGGGTGGACTGTTTTATGCGCGAAACAACCATGGCGCTGACCGAACTCCGAATCAGCCTGTACACCCAAGTCAAGGAGATCAAAGAGAAGCAGTCGATGGAAACATTGACGATCGGTCGAAGAAGATGATCGAGTTTGAAGAAATGATCAAGAAAGTCGAGCACGCGATTGATTACAAAGAAAACAAGTCAAGACGCTGTAATCTACCTACTATGGCAATCGTCCCAGAACTACCCGAAGCTCGAGTGCGCACCATCAACATCGAGCGCGCACACCGAACTGACGGCACGGGGACGAGAGCACGGTCCATCTTGGTCAAGGTCTAGTTGTTCAAGGACCGCGAGCTGGTACTGCAGGCGCCGAAGAAGAAACTGCCACGTGGCGTCTAGTTTAATGAGGACTATTCGTAGACGGTCATGACGAGGCGGAAATAATTGATACAAAAAATGATGAAGGCCAGGGAAGAGGGCAAAATCGCGTATTTGTCGTTTGACAAAATGGTGGTAAGAGAGCGACATGATGTCGCAAACCGTGGTTAGACAACCAATTACATCCCAGTTAGCAACTATCATTGGACCAATGGCTGCAGAAACCATGATTGGGCCACTGATGGTTTGTCATTGGTTTGCCATTAAAAAAAACATTAGCCCAATAATGTATGCAATATGTTTGTCATGATTGGCTTACCATTGTCAAAACATCATTGAACTAATAACGGCTGTCGTTGGTTAATATATAATTGGTTTGCCATTGAAAAGTATCCCTGGGTTAATTTAACAAGATTTAACAAGATTACCACCCAGAGAATTAACTCTAGGTGGCAGGTGGACAAGGAAGCCCTTTGGCTTATCGAGAGTCAGACCCTTTTATTTATGTGTATCCCGCCCTTCTTTGGTATGTGTCGATTTTATTTTTAAAATATTCACGCTACTAGCACCCACACAATCAACAGATAATCTGCATTCATTTACAGTCCTTTGTGAAAATGAGAACTTTCTTATATCTAATCTACACAGCTCCTTTGCTAATGTAACTTCATGTCCTCTGGTCCTTCTACCTTTCTTACTGAGAAAAAAAAAATTTCTATCGATATTTTCATAACAATTCATTATTTTAAACACTTCTATCTGATCTCCTCTCAATCTCCTAGTCTCTAGTGTTGTTAAGCCGCATTTTTAGGCGTATTTCTTAACTAAGATCCCTCAGTTTTGGTAAAATTTTAGTTGCTCTCCTCTGTACTCTTTCTAACATATATATGTCCTTCCTGCGATATGGCCTCCACGCTTGAATACAATATTCTAAATGAGGCCTAACTATTGTTTTGTACAGCGGTATTGTTAGCTCTTTTTCCTTATACGTTATGATTCGCCTAATTAATCCAAGGATTTGATTTCCCTTTGAAGCTGCAATTCCGCACTGCTCTGAAACCTTCATATCAGCACTATTGGTTAACCCTAAGTCCTTTTTTTACAGTCGTACTTAGTACAGTACCCCCCATTGTGTATTCTACATTTGCCACTTGTCAGACCACTTGTCAGACCATTTGATCAACTTGTCAAGATCATCTTGTAAATGTTGTCTATCTCCATCACTTTTAATCCTTCTAAACACTTTTGTATCATCCGCAAATTTCAACACATTGCTTGTTATTTCATCATCTAAATCGTTGATATATATTACGAATAATATAGGTCCTAGTACTGATCCCTGTGGTACCCCACTCAATATCGATTTCCAGTTTGAAGCCTCCCCATCAAATACTACACGTTGTCTTCTGTCAATCAGCCATTTTTCTATCCAGTTGATTATACCATTTCCTATGCCATGGGCCTTTAGTTTAAGGAGTAATCTTTGATGTGGCACTTTGTCGAAAGCTTTTTGAAAATCTAAGTAGATGATATATACTGGTGATCCCTCGTCTACCCACTTAGTATTATCTTCCAAAAAACAACATATTTGTTAAGTATGACCTCGCTTTTAGAAACCCATATTGAAATTGGTTTAACAAGTTATGTTTAACAAGAACATCCACCATGTTATCTTTAATTAGTCTTTCTAATAATTTGCAAATCACTGACGTTAAACCCACTAGAACCTTTTTTAAATAACGGTATAATGTTTGCTTCTTTCGATTCTAAAGGAAGTCCTTGCACTTCCAATGACAAGTTGAAAACTGCTGCAAGTGGTACGCTATTGTGTTCTACAATTTTCAATAGTAGTTTGGGCGGAATCCCATCCACTCCAGGTGATTGATTATCCTTCACAGCCCTAATTTTCTTAGTTACCATTTCCCGGGTTACAATTAACTGTCATAAATAATCTGATTCTGCCCCCTTGAACTTAGGCTCTGGTACTGGCAGTGAACTAATATCTTCACTAGTAAACACTGAACTAAATTACACATTCAGGTCTACTACCATTAAGAATCCTTCTGATGTTATATGTCCAGCACTATCTTCTAAGAGACCGACCTTGTCCTGAATTTTGTGTTTGCTCCGAACATATGTATACAAACTCTTGCTGTCTTATTTTACATTACAATGTAATTTTTGTTCGTAGCTTCTCTTTGAATTTATAATTTCAGTTGTAGCTTGGTTTAGTGCTTCTTTATAAATGTTGTAGTCTTCGTCATTTCCAGTACGTCTATATGACTTCCACATCCATTGTTTGTACTTAATTTTGGCTTCTTTCGATAAGTATTTCCCTTTTGTTTTTTCAAGGGAACAAATTAATCGACGATACACTCTATTTATCTCTTCAAGATATTCCAGCATTCTGATGCTCTTTAATTCTTCAGTGTATTGTTCCAGTCTGTCTTTGCTAAATACTTCCTCATTTCCTTATATATTCCTTTCTGGAAATTTCTCCTGAACGGCTTTTTTATTAATTCTTTCAGATTTTACTTTGATGGTAAAATTAATCTGGTTGCGATAACTACTTCCCAGAGGCTCACATAATTTGACATTTTCAACTAATTCATTATGTGAGGACAAAACTATGTCTAACACATTCTCATCCCTGGTTGGCTGTATAACACATGTTGAGAAAGGATTGTACTAAACCTAAACACTTGTGGTCCTCACTACCCGTAATCTGTAAAGAATTCCATTGTACAGTGCAGTCCCATTTGCTAACTTCCCTTATAGCATTTTTTCATTAACTACTACGCATATGTTTGGATTTCGATAAACTAATCCCACCGTTAACGTTGAGTTTCATGTAACTATGTTACACCAAACAGATTCTTCGCAATCTGCTTCTGTTTCTAATTTTATTTCGTAAGCCTGGATAAAATCTTTAATATATACAATAACTCCACCTCTCCTTCTTCCTATTCTATCTTTCCTGAACATTACATAGCCTGTTTGTCCAAATTCGGCATCTGATATATCAGTGATGGCCCATGATTCGGTTATACCTATTATGTATGAATCAATATCTTCTACCATAATGTTTAGTTCACTTCTTTTGTTCACTATGCTCCTTGCATTTAAACAGACATACTTATATCCTGATTCAGAACAGTTTTCCAGGCTGTTCTTTGCTGATTTATTTTTGCTGTCTTTATCTCCAGTTTCAGGCTTCTCTGTGAATCCTCCCACGATTCTAGTTTAAATAGATGCAGCCTGTCCCACTGTCAACAAATTGCAACAAGTTTACTGCAACTTAATGATATTAAGGCAAGAATAATACTTATCAATCAGTAATGCCATTTATTTATCAACTTTTCTGCACCACAGCAATTTCAAATATAACCTCGAAATTGCACTGCTAAAAGCAAGCTGACTCAAAATAGTTCATTGATCGAATGTTTAGCTCTGGATTATATCCCTTGATCCCCTGCCCATAAGAATAAATGGCACGACTGCTAGTATAATACATAACATTTTCTGTTCTAAGCTGTGTAGAAACAAAATGTGTTTTAAGCGATGTTGCAAATCAGATGTAAATTTTCGTCCTGTGTGACAACAGCACTTACGTTGTTATTAACGATGATTCAACAGACAGATATAACAGAACGTTAGATGACAACTCATTAAACAAATTTGAGCACGATTTAAATGATGAAACCAGGGACACTGTAATGAAAGAGTGCTTTATACAAATACTAAACAACACTCGGAACGATGCCTGTCCTGCCTATGTGACAATGTATTCATGTAAGACACAAAATAATGATTAACCTTGGTTATCAAGAGGACTAAAAACGCTTGCTAAAAGAAGAATAACCTGTACTTAGCGTTTCTAAAAAATAGGACAGAATTAACAGAAAGTCGCTACAAAAATAAGTTAACAAAATATTACGTCTAAAGAAAACCTATTACAGAAAAATACACGATTTTAAGACTAATATAAGAGAAACTTGGAAAACTCTTAACAGCATAATAGGTCAAAGAAAATCTGAAACCACGTATTTGAACAAGTCTCGTGTTGGTAAAATATAGTAGTACTAGAAAATAAAGAAATAACTGACCATTTTAACTATTTCTTCGTTGATATAGGTACAAAGTTATCCAACGTCACAGAACCCTGCTCGGAAACAAATCCAACCGACTTTGTAAAACGTACTGCATCACAATCAATGTATATGTCCCCCATTATTGAGCAATAAGTATTCGAAATTGTGTGTGGGTGCACACGCAAAACTCCATGCGGACACGATGAAATCAGTGAAAACAGTTAAGCATGTAATAAAGGAAACTGTACAACCGCTAACCCACATGTTTAACAGATCTTTGATAACCGGGCGGGCGGGCGGGCGGGCGGGCGGGCGGGCGGGCCTGGGCGGGCGGGCGGGCGGGCGGGCGGGCGGGCGGGCGGGCGGGCGGGCGGGCGGGCGGGCGGGCGGGCGGGCGGGCGGGCGGGCAGGCAGGCAGCAGACAGGGAAGAGAGATAGGGTATGCATGTTTCGTGCTTGCGGGAGAAGGAGGAAGAGACGGGTAGATTGAAAAGGAACGGGAGAGAGACTGATTATTTGACAAGCGTGATGTGAATGATAGGTGGATAGGTGATTAGTGCGCTGCTAAGGAGCCAACGCCTAAGTTGGTGGTGCGATTTCACAAAATGAATTCGTGAATCAAGCGCACACCACTAATTCATAATTGCAGTGCATAATCTACATAATCATAGTTGTTGTCTGCGGTCAGGCTTGCATGGATAATGCACGGCTGACTCACTCTGAGAGTTCCACGTTAAGCTTCTATTTGTGAATGTGTAGCAAGGCATTGTATTATGACGGATGAGGCGTGTTATTTATTAATGTCCTTCACTCAACATTAATGTTGATGTTGATTGTCGTGTCGAAGAATGTATATTCATGAATGTGTGTGTTTGCGTGCGCGCGCGCGCCTGTGTGTTTGTGTGAACTGGAGCAGCGCAGATAATCATAGCTTTTCTCTGCATCAGACACAAGGTAACGGTAACCATATGACACCTTATGTGCTTACTACGAAAAACTGCTTTCTGATAATACTATTAACAAAAACAGATAAGCGAGCGAAAAATGAACAACTGAAAGCATGTCCCAAAAATGCTTTTTTGTACGATTGCTTATACCATTACGGTTCGTCCAATCCAAACATTCTTGACATCGTTTGAAAGCTTACGATTTCTGCTATTCAAATAAATAATTTTTTGGAGAGTCATTTTTTAAATAAACTATAAACGGACATACATCGGTGCTTGTTCCGGTGTCTTAGACACTGCGAACGATATTGTTTTGTCGACACAGTTCACCAATCTACCGATTGAGGCACCACTATCTGATTTCATGGTATAAGCTCCACCCACTTTCAAACGGCTGCTAAAATGACATACGCGAAGTAGGCGTGACATCACAATCACGTATATCAACCAACCAACGCAAAGAATTTTGACCCGTTGGTTGGCGTACGTTATTGTGACGTCACGCCGACGTAGATATATATCGGCTTTGCTGCGATCAAAGCACATCAGTTTCGTTGCAGTCTAAAAGTGGGTGGAGCTTATAACATGAAATCAAGAAATGGTGAAGTGCGCATGTCTGAACCTATGCAAATAAGGAAAACAGCGCCGGAATGGGAAGATTATTGTACTTGGTACCCGCCATCATTTGGAACAGTACAGAACACCGAAAACGGCACGATTGTAGGTCTGTTTATAGGTGTTCCATGAACGATTACCGGGAAATATAAATGACGCTAGAATAACAACATGTGCATCCTTTCAAATGATACAAAAATCGTCGGGATAGGACGAGCCATGATGTTACTATTAGTAATAAGCACTGCAAGAACTAACTGATGTGTTCACCCTTGATGCAGTTTTCCCCGTTTCTTGTCGACGTGTAATATATATATATTGTAATCTTTAGTGTTATGCAATGTTCAGTACAGTACATATGTAGTTATAGGAATATTTAAATACATTTTGTAACCATTGAAACGAAGCAACACATTGGTCTCATAAATATAAAGTCTGAATATAAATCATAGTTCGTGCAAAAAGAACATAATACCTTTTCAAGATAAAATAACTATTTATTTAATAGTGAGTTAAGAGAATACTATACTACCGAATACCAGGTGGCGCATCATAACATATTTGACTTACTTGCCTAGGCCAATTATACTCCTCACTATCCTCCTAGATATCACACCCCTCCATTTTGTCCTGTCTAGAGCACACCGCTCTGCTGTTAAAAGCGGGAGTCCAGTGTCCTGTCTAAAGTGGTCACTCCACCTCTTCCGTGGCCCTCCTCGTTTTCTGTGTCTTTTAAAGTCTTCCTTGAAAACTATTTTTATGAGTTTTTCGTTTTGCATACGGCAGTTGTGTCCCAACCATCAGAGTCGTCTACAGCTGGTGTTAGTTGCATCGTTGCATGTAAATGTTCAGTGAATCCAAACACGTTTGCTCGAATAATGGAGGAGAGCGACGAAGTTGAGTAAATTTGCGTTGCCAAGTGGTATAAACTGCACACCCTGAACGTACTCGAACGTTGATAAGTACGATGACTAACTTTGCAACTAAGCACTTCAATGTGTTTTTCGCATTTGACTGATTGCATTTCCATGCAGTGTAAATGTAGACACAACAACCAACAGTCTTAAGCTGTCTGAAAAAACTGATGTATTACAGTTAACTATTAATATTATGATATATATTGTAATGTAAAGACCATAAATGTGTGATGTGATTCACAAAGAAACTGATACTCTTGCAATTTTGATATGATGCGCTTTGGTTAACCATACCATTTCTACGAGTATTTTACTCATAGTTTCCCCCAGTGTTTCCCAACAATTGCCATAGGCGCACCTTATGATCCCATTTAATGAGTTATCGACATTGCAGCCATTGTGTATGAAAATTACAATTTGTTGACCTCTCATTGTCATATTTGCTCAATTATTACATTACGATAGATCATGTACGAATTTACATATGTGCCATCAGTTTGTTTGATTCATTTTATATGCAGTTATGAAACAAAAATTCTAAAGTAAGCGATACTAAAAATTTCACAAATATTTTATGGGTACGTATGCTCAAACCAATACTTTACTGTGTTCGCAATTGAGATGGCCGAGCTGGCCTCTTAATTCTTCATTCTGAGGTGTCATATTAAAACAAAAATGAGGCCTGCAAAGTGTAGGAAGCAGTGTACGGTCCATCTTACAATCGTGGGTCTTGAACGTAGTATGCCGCCTAGGATGTAAAACTCTCTCACAGTCTCGAGTTCTTCATTTTCCAGGATGAAATGCTTGTCTGATGAGGTGATTACTTTGCATTTGGAGAGAATGATTTTCATACCCCATTTGTTACAGGCTGCTTGAAACTCTTTAGTTGCTAGTTGTAGTTTCTCGAATATGGTAGATATTAGTTTTGTGTCGTTAGCATACCTGATGTCAAAACTGAGGTCTGTATTATAAACTAAATACAGACCTCATAACATACAAAAATACATTAAGGCAGAAACTATTACATGTTTCCTCGTTGTGCAGAATTAGACGGTTGTTCTTTTTTTGAACATATGAAGAGATCGATGTACAACATTGTAGATACTAATTTATGATTTAAATTTATGTCGTATCCATGTATTGTGTGAACACACGTTGTGAATATAGGCTGTTTCTCTTTCTTTGAAGGTGACATCCTCATGAGCTGTTTCATTGCGATGCTCGTTGTGCAACGTGTCTACCCTGTCGCTTGGACACCAGTCTCATGCCGTGGCTACATAATCATACGCTACATGCCGCTCTACCTCGGTATCAACACCATCATGCTTATCGCCGTCGAGAGATTTGTCGCCATTGCTCTCCCGATGCAGTTCCGCGCCTTTGTCACGTCGCGCATGGTGCAGCTACAGTTGGCACTGGCCTGGCTACTCACCGTCCTCGAACTCTTACAGCCGATGATTGTTGTCAAGGTGATCCACTTTTGTTGAGGCTCTTTTAGTCTTGCAACTGGTGTACTCGGGTCCAGTAAACTATACAACGAGTCACGGGGACTTTGTCATTAAAATGTATTTCTGTTGCACAAAGATAACTAACTCATAATGAAAACCCAACATTATGCACAATCCGTCGTTAAATATGCGGAGCTTGTTTATAAAATGTGCTTCAAAACATGAACATTAACCCCGCCATTAACTAAAGTGTGAACTGACAAACGAAAACGAATTGTTGTCGAAAGGTGCATGACAGTACGTCCCTTCGACCACCTTTTAAACACCCTTGAGTTGGGGGAAGAACTAAAATACTTATAGAAGATGTCGCCATTTTACAGAGGACACTCTTATTGCGACAATGTCTCGCATCAGCCTTCGCGCGTCACTGTATGAAAATTTTTCAGTATACAATATTGTAAAGAGCACCAACAACTTCTTCCAAAATATTGCGTCGTACAGTTTAAAAATAGGACGGATACTGGTTCATTTTTAAGTCACGTACATTTTAAATGGTAGTCTAACTGTATTAGCAAATTAAACTTGTGAAGCCATAAACCTAGCGCACCCAACTTTATCATTAACGAGTCACAACGCCAATATCGAGTAAATAAATCATGAGTTGCAATTTTGTCTTTGATTAAAAATATATTTGTTAAACTGCACATATTCCATTCTCCTTAGCTGCCACGCTAGTACAGTCCCATTGTTATATTGAATGTAGTGACTACTGGATGTTACTAGCACGTTGAATCAACTGCAGGTTACTCGAGTGGGGAAGTTCACCTACTGCACTACGCACCATGGACTGTTGAACACCTTCTACGTGTTCCTATCGTCGGTCGGCCTCCCGTCTGTCTTTCTCGTCGCTACGTACGGTACAATCGTCACCGTCGTCGTCTACCGCCAGCACAAAATGCACTCCAGTGTCGCTCCGACTCCTGGCGGTGGCGGCACCACTACCACGTCTACAGCTCAGCAGATTCAGGCCGCCCGCCGCCAGAAGCGCACCCTTCGCGTGGCGCTCACCTGCGCAGTCGTCACGCTGATGTTTCTCGTGTGCTGGCTTCCGGTCTGGATTATCGGTCTGTTGCTCTCCCACCGAGTCGGCTACGTCAACGTCGACATGATCCTGTGGACGAACATGCTCAACTATATCCACGCGTTCATCAATCCGGTCATCTACTTTACCGCCGATGAGCGCTTTCGGTCTGTGCTCATAAGCATCATCTGTTGGAAGGACGCCCCTACTGATGTCACAACGGCCACCGTCGGCACCAGTGCACACTAGGCGTCTGTCGGACACGTCAAAGAGAGGAAACAGAACATAACTATTTGACATTATAACATTTCGATACATTGACAGTGCAATACGTCTAAGGTAACAAAGCATTTAACTGGTGTTGTGGTCACAACGGTTATTTTGATTAGTATTACAAGAACGGAAAGACGTACTGAATCCACTCGATGTTGTGATTCTCAGAACGCGTCGGACATGTGTTATGTACGAGGATATATCGTGCACGGCAATGCACCTCTGGGAACAAATCGGCAATAGTCCGTCCGTTGTTTGTCTGGGCGGGTTGCTATTTGCGATCCCATGAAGGATCCACAACACACCATTGTTTAATTTCATCTCACTATTACCGCTTCTACGAACAATCACATTACGATTATTGCATGTGTCGTAACCGTCCACAAATGAGCAGAAGACGGGATTAGTAGCTTGGAACAATCGTAGACGATTGACGTTCCGAACAAGTGTTCACTGTTTCGTAATGTTCGGCAAACGTATATACGCTGGTCCCGTTTGTTAAGGCGAACAGCGTGCAGTTTGTGTTATTGGTATACGATAAGATACGATAATGCTTTATTGTCTCAACTAGTTATGCATATTTGTAGAGGTAGGGTGTAAAAATGTACATTGATATGTTGAACTATGTGTTGATGGCACTCTAGTTTTATTAGCTGTAGCTTCTACAGAGTGACATTTATCTAGATAATAACACTCTCATAGTCATCTACTTGATAGAAATAATAGACGTATTCTATACAGTTCTCTCTTTTGGCGTATTTAAATTACTGTGCACAGATATGGGGAAACACGAACCCAACAATTACTAGCTGTATTCTCTTATTACAAAAAGAGTAATCCGCATTATATTTGGTGCAAGACGAAAACATTATTATTGATGTATAAAGCTTACTATAGCTGTTTTCCAACAAATATTCAGTGTTTGTTTACCAGACGAGAAATACCATACTCAATGCGAGCTAATCATGACTTAGAACGACAGAGAGTCTGTTCTACCATGCGATCAATGTATCTTTGTGTAAAGGGAGTGCAATTATGGAATTATCTGTGTGCTGATTTAAAAACAACTAATACTATTACTGCATTTAAGCGTAAATGCAAGAACCTTTTATTTTAAAAAGATATGGTTGTGAAATCTAAACAAAACCATACACAAATATAATCATACCATTGAGGAAGCTACAATATGTGTAAACATGTGTACTTATCGCATAAGTAAAATTTTGAACATGCATATATTCCATTACATGTTTTCAAATATTGTAGCTAGATGGTTAGATGAAAAGCAAGTTCAATTAATATAATATCGATGTTTCAATACACATTATGTATGTGTATGTGTGTATATGTATGTATATGTATTTATATGTGTGTGTGTGTATGTATGTATATGTATATGTACATATGTATATATGCGTATACATATATGTATATATAAATACATGTCAGGGGTAAATTTACACAAAAGTCAATGATTTCGTATTTACCCCCCTCAAACATTGTATATTCTCACTTGTATTATAGTTAAACTTGTTTGTTTGACTTGTATATAATTGTTGCCAATGTTTTGAATAAACGTTCATTCATTCATTCATTCATTCATAGTCCAGTGGCTCAATTAGAACACATAGCCATTTCAACAAATCATGTATATAATGAATGTACAGTTAGTAGGTTTGATTGAGTTAACGTTCAAACACATGCTCACGCATACCCACACGCACGCTCGTGCACATACACACACGCACGCACACGCATACACACGATACATGCACGACTCACGCATGACCCACGCACAGCACACGCACAATATGTACATGCGCGACACATGCGTAATACGCACACGACACATGCACGATACATGCGCGTCACACATGCGCGACACACACACGCACACGCCCAGGCACGCGCATGCGCACACGAACGCACACACACACACACACACACAGGCACACACTTTAACCTTGATTATCCAGTATCCGTCATGTGCCGCCACTGTTTTTTCGCACTATGTGGTAATTCTTATAATAGAGAGTGTCCGCATGGGTGAATAACCAGTGCGACACGCACCACTGACGTGTACGCTGATTTATTATTGCATGGTGTGGATATGTACAATAAGTCAATGCGTGTACTTAATTATGGACGCTATTAATAATGTAGAATGATAAGTATAGTGTTTTGCACCAAATGGCACCTTCTCTATCACGTTGTATTGGTTGTTATTCTTAGAAATCAGTTACTTATTTTGCTGTGGAACGCACACTGCCACCGGTGAATGCGTTAACTTATTTTAACCATTAACTTAAATGTTGAATTTGAGTTCAATGGTATTGCACACATAGAACCATAGGTCCTATATCAACTTGGTGGCCATAGGCAGTGCGTGGAACAATGCTACCATTCAGTGGACGTTTGTCATACAAATGAGAACCTATTCCTCCAGATCAGACTTACAATGATTTTTGTAGGAAGACCAAATATTGAGACGCCCAACCTGTTATGTTCCCATACACAGTTAAGTTACTTCATAATTTATACATAATAATTACACGTGCTATGTGTCTCGGTCCCAATGATGTAATGTTATAGTCCAAACGTGGATGACAGATGTCAAACTAATAGCAACTAACTACACTGTATGTTTAGTCCCAATACAAACATCACACAATCACCGCTATATGAAATGTTAAGCACCCTCCCGTGGTCATGTTCTCGAGGTGCGTTGCATGTTTGTTGTTGTGTTGCTATAATTCCTTCCAAAGAAGACGACTTTTTTCAAAGTCTGCAAACGAACACATTTGACTACCTCCACATAACTTATGCCAGAGAAAATGGAATTTAGTGCGCTTTTCTCTGTCATTTCAATACTGCCTGACAAGTATTGTTCCATTCTTGGGGACTTTTAATATGTTCTATTTGTTATTTTTGCAACTATCCTAAACCAATTTACTTTGTGTTTTTTTAACAATGTTGGGTCCACTGTTGACCTGTTGCGCTTGGATTATCTGTGCATCTTCTTAAAGAACCAGGCAAAGTGGAGAGAATGACAAGTATATTTTGAAACCCCTATAGGCGTAGGTGGGCGTGATTGACAGTCTGGAGTGACTATCTACCCGAGCTACCCCCATACATATCATTACACCTACTAAACACATTTCCATAATCATGGACAGTTAGTTAATTATTTATTACTCATAATTATATGCATCCTTCGGAGGGCGCAACAGCCGTATATAACACGTAACACTATAGAGGTTACGTCGGTCAGTTTTACTGCATGGCAGTAATCACCGCATTACCATGTTCCCTGAGAAAAAGGTATTATTATGTCTGCGATTACACAAGTTAGTGGAAGCAACACAGAAAGAGAGCGTTTTGTTTAAATAAACTGAACAGCAAACTTTTTATACTTATCATATATTATATATATCTCGGTTTTGCAATACATAACTGAAATAATGGCTATACCGTTTTTTCCCTGCAATATAGTTTCCCGTCTTTAAAATGTCAGCACTTCACTTAAAGCAACCTACAACCAATTTGGTTTAGACAACAAATTCGTTTAGATACATCGTAGTTTTTTCAAATATGAATGTCCCGCTAACCAAAAATATGTTTCCAGAATGTTCCCAGAACGTTATTGTTATGTTACGATAACATTTGTGGTAACGTTCTCAGAATGTATTTGTGCAGTTTTCATAAAGTTCCCACAACGTTAGTTTTATGCTACAATAACGATATTGGTAACGTTAGAAGAATTTATTTTGGAAAGTTAATTAATGTTCTGAGAAAGTTATGCATAACGTATTCGTTGTTATCATATTCGAACTTCTGGATAGGGGAGATCGGGGCTCGATGACCTCATTATTTTCTCAAGCTGACAACTACAAATCTGTCACCAACGCAGCTATACCAGGAATGTGGATTGCGATGGCTTCCCAAACCCAACAATGGGCCTACAAGTCAGGCATGCGCTAAAAGAAGATTTGGTTAAAATTAACAAAGCATATTCTTTTAAAATGGTCGCAGTGGCTAAGGTATATAACGAGGGTGTACAGGATAGCGTACAAAGCGTTACAAGAGGTGGGTAGCCGTTGCAACGTACACGTGCAGCTTGATTAAGTTGCCACTAGTTTGAATTATGAGGTCGCAGATTCTGTGTATGATATCACTGCCGTTACTGGATTCACGGGATCGTGATATGTGTAACACATGCCATTCGTTGATAAAAGTACATCAGTCTGGTACAGGATATGTACCGGGGGTGTGAGACAAAGGTGCGCAATGTGACTGGTGAAAGCAGCAACTTTGGCGTAGAGGTTGGGTTGCACCAAGAATCTGCATGTAGTCCATACCTGTTCCTCATACTGATGGACGTCTTGACGGAGAAGGTGAGAAAAGATGCACCAGAATCAATGATATTCGCAGATATCATTGTGCTGTGTGTATGAAAGGAGGTAGACATGACAGAGTACCTGGTGACGTGGAGGAAGGCACTGTAAGAGAGAGGAATTAGGGTTAGTCGACCGAAAACCCAATTCATGGACTTCAGGTTCAAACGGAATGATGAGTTAGACAGGCCAACTGTAAAGATACTGGGAGACGAGCTGGAAAAAGTGACACACTTCAAATATCCAGGGTCAATCGTGGAAGAGAAAGGAGGCATGGAAACGTGGATCAAACAGAGAGTGAGAGCAGCTTGTAGAAATTGGAAGACATGCAGTGGAGTGTTGTTCGACGGTGGAAGATGCCAACGAGAGTGACACAAGCATCCTAAAAGATAAGAGAGAAACGACTGAAATGGTACGGGCATGTGATGAGAAAGGAAGAGGAGCACATAGTGAGAAGAGTGCTAAATGCAAAGATACCAGGAAGAAGAAGGAGAGGACGACCGAAGACTAGATGGAAAGACACATACAGAAGAGACATGGAAATCGTGGGTCTGAGTGCAGATGTGGTGATGGACAGGGCGACATGGAGAAAGAAAAAAACAGCCATTACGACGACCCCAGATGACGGGAAAAGTGAGAGAAGAAGAAGATGCCATTCGTTGAGCCAGGACGATCATGCCCACGGAATTACTGATTATCTATCCTTGCACATATACATGCGTACATGCGTACATGCGTACATGCGTACATAAGTACATAAGTACATAAGTACATAAATACATGCATACATAAGTACATGTGTAGATGCATACATGCGTACATGCGTACATGCGTACATGCGTACATGCGTACATAAGTACATGCGTACATGCGTACATAAGTACATAAATACATGCATACATAAGTACATGTGTAGATGCATACATGCGTACATGCGTACATGCATACGTACGTACATTTATACGTACATACGTACAAACGTACATACGTACATAAATACATACGTACATACGTACAGACATAGATACATTCATACATTCATACATACATACTTACATACATACATACATACATACATACATACATACGTACAAACGTACATACGTACATAAATACATACGTACATACGTACATACATACATACATACATACATACTTACATACATACATACATACATACATACATACATACATACATACATACATACATACATACATACATACATACAAATATAATATACTCAAATACATACTTACTTACTTACTTACTTACTTACTTACTTAATTATTTCTAATTATTTACTTACGAATGTACATATTCGATTTTTTACCTCCCGTAGAAAGCCAAACATAACTACTCGAGTAGAAAACCATTTTTATGAGGGCGCCAATGTGGCATTTTCAATCTCCTTTGCAACAGCAGGAATCAACTAGTCTGCGGGATCGAGTTCAAGATCAAAAGACTGTAATTATGACATCTGAGGTAATCGTATGTTACACCACAGATGTAATGTAATCATGACATCTGAGGTAATCGTATGTTACACCACAGATGTAATGTAATCATGACATCTGAGGTAATCGTATGTTACACCACAGATGTAATGTAATCATGACATCTGAGGTAATCGTATGTTACACCACAGATGTAATGTAATCATGACATCTGAGGTAATCGTATGTTACACCACAGATGTAATGTAATCATGAATGACCACACGAATGGTCGTGGTTGTGGTGATTGTGGTGGTGGTAGTGGTGGTAGTGGTGGTAGTGGTGGTAGTGGTGGTGGTGGTGGTGGTGGTGGTGTTGGTGGTATTAGTAATTGTTGTAGTAGCAGGAGCAATAGCAGTAGTAGTAGCAGTTGCAGTAGCAGTAGAGGTAACAGTAGTTGTAGTAGCAGTGGTAGTAATATTTTAATTAGTAATATATAAGTATATAATGTGTTGTACTAATTAATCCAATCGCGTTGTTATTTATTCCAAAGGCCGTCAACACCAGCAACATGTATATATTATCACCGGGGAATATTAAACTGTTAAAAAGAACGTATGATCCACAAACGCGGGCTGGAATTGGCTGTAGTCGGACATGTGCAGTATGTATCATATGCAGACGTGAAAGCAACGAAAATGACCTTGATGATTTAAAAACAAACATGTGAAACCTTTCTCAATAAGAAATAAGTTTTAGGGGTTTACAAAGGGTTTGTTCTGGTCAGAGTTACAAGGCTATACAAGAGGTACAAAGAAGACATGATTAAAGGTAACTCTCCAAAAACTCTCTAACATTTGACCTGGCACAGTTTTTTATATTCTTCGATTCCAACTAAACTCGATGGCTATAAAGTACTTACTCTGAAGAATTAAAAGTGCAAGTCTCTTCATTCAACCATTCATCCATCAATCAAGCCATTCACCCATGTAGCCATTCATCCATCCATCCATCCACCCATTCGTGACACCAAAGGTTCCACTTTAGCCAAAGCAGTTCAGACGGTGGCGTTAATTAATCGCGGGCAGCTGCCTTTTTCAAATAATTCTTGGGGACTAATAACATATTGTTCTATATTATATTTTAACAACTATCCTCTTCCAAACCGTGATAGGCGTAGGTAGACGTGACGCACAGTCTGACGTCACTATTCAGGCTAGCTACCCCCATATGGTTTATTACTATACAGGGAAAACCAGAAGTCAACAATCCTAGCTACTCCTGATATCGTCACTGAGCTCGTAACATGGGGATGCAAGTCAACATGCAGTACTGTCTCCTGCAGCTGCAGTCGGAGTAGCCCAATGCAGGCCCGTAGGACGTGAAAGAGTGTGGCCTTTTGCACCACACCGATTACACCCTGAAATATATGAGATAACTAGTTATAATCTCCTTTTGTTATTTGGTTGAATAACCCATACTTAGCCATCTAAAACTAACCGGCGTGCCACCTATTTTATATCCTGTAAATATCTTCAGAACAAATGCCTCGCTGGTGATTTCTAACATAAGTAGTAGGCTCCGTGTAGGCAATATAGCTTTTTGACTACAGATGTAAGTTTGTGTCAAACTTGATGTTAATCAAAATGACCCATAACTATACCATAGCCGTTGATATATGTGGACAACATATAAAAAGGTTGGTAAGGTGTAACCGACTGACTACATTCTGTACAAAATAGTTAACCTGTTGGTCAGAGTTTCTATTTTTCTAGATAAAGATGACTTATATCTGACAAAAACCCCAAAGCTGACGGCAAAATCTCCGATTATGTAATGTGTGGCCTATGTAGATAAAGGTTAAAATGATTTTAATAAAGTGTATGTCAAATTTTACATAAACAATCTATGACTTAAATATCAAAAGTCCAACAACCTATACCACAGTCATTAGATATAGACAACATGTAATCGGATCGGCTGCTTGTAACAAAAATTGCAATCGAACTTTTTCCTGTGCACTTTTCTCGTCCTTGACCGCCCGTCTGGAGACGATTTATTTATAGCGGTGTATAATTACCCCTCAAAATTGTTGGCTCTGCTTAAAGGCGCTCCGTCTAAGTGATTGTGTGTTACTCTCGAATACCACCACCGTCATGTGAAAACAGAATGTGGCACAGGCTAACATTGATGAAAGGACCGTGATTGTCCCGAAAGCTCCGTTGAGCAAAACCAAGGATTCGGAGAGGCAACTTTACAACCATCTCGACTTCACTGGGAAGCATTCAGCCAAGCTGCAATAAATGCGCGAAGACTATTCGTACAAAAATATCCACAATTGTCTCTAGCCAGGTACTCATTCATAAAGATGAGTGAACTGAAGCAATGTAGAGTAAACGAACTTGCCCAAGGTTCGACACCGCCGCATATAATTCGAACCCGGCTTCTCGCAGTCGAGAGTCCGATGCTCTTACCGCTGCGCCACTGCGCTCCACTACTTTTTATTCGTTTGTGGACAGCAAATTCACTGGTAACACATCTGCTAGCAGCAACGCACGTCAAAATAATGCATGAATATTAAGATGTATTATTCTATATGTTATTCGAAATAGGCTCACAAAACATTAAAATTGCAGTTTAATTTGTTAAAATCAACCAACAATACTTTATTAATTATTTCACTGGTAGTTACTCTTGGAAACATTCTGTATCTAAAGCAATAAAGAAAATCAACCCACTTCATATGACAATGGGAATATAGCTTTGAAAAAACATTCTCAATTATCTTAATTGAAGCCGACCCTTTCAAAGTGTGTGTATTCGTGCAGAATTGTGTGATCAATGCAAATATGCAATTGAACACGAAATGAAACAACAGCCTGACATTTTCACACTTTAGGTAGGCGCGTCATATCGGTCCCGTGCGCGTGTGCCGCTAGCAATACTGGCGCTGACATTAAATCATACGATTACATTTACATAATGACAATCCTTACAAAACAACCTTTATTTAGTGTTTACTATGAAAGAAATGCACGAAAGATTGGCGTAATGCGACGTATATGTTATATGGAGTCGATGTCGATGCAATCACCCGTGACGTATTATGACTTGAGCTCGGTTGCTAAGTATAGGCAATGCGACACACGCACATGGCCGACATATGAATGAATGAACGTTTATTCAACAACAACAACAACATGATACATGCACAGTATGGTTTGCTGCTGCTGCTGCTGCTGCTGCTGCTGAAAGGACATAGCTGAAGTCATAGACTTATGTGTTGCTATGCCCTACTCGAACTATGAAAACTGAATAAATACAACAGGAATTATAAATAAATCACAAAATAATATTCACAACTCATATAATTTTATAGACTGTTTACTATAGTGCTTGTGTTACTATTTCATGGGTTTAACAAAACGTCACCTTCAATTAACAATTCACAAATATGTAGAAAGTAATGACAACTTGATTGCTTTTTTAAATTGTGTTAAACTTGGAAGCTGAGTCAATTTATTTGGTAAATTGTTCCACGTTTTTATACCCTTGACGGTGATTGACAGCAGTCGGAGGGTGGTGTTTGTCTTTTTAACATAGAAAAGTTAGCTTTGTCTTGTATCATGTATGTGGATAGCTGCGGTTGGTTCAAATAATGCTTGAACACGACCATTTAAAGAATGGTTGTTTGCTTTATAAAGTATGATCATAGTCTTGTATTCAACTAAATCATGAAATTTAAGCATGTTTGAGAGATGGAAAAATACAGATGTATGATCATGATAATTAAGATTATAAATAATCCGTATAGCTTTTTTCTGTAACATAAATAGTTTTCTAAGTCTAGATTGATAAGTATTTCCCCATATCTCACAGCAATATGACATATGTGGTTCAACAAGTGAATTATATAATGTGTGTAAGGCTTGACAATCAAGAACATGCCTAGTTTTATACAAAACTGCTATGTTTTTTGATACTTTTGATTCAACCATTTTTATGTGTTCTCTCCATGTTACGTTTTCGTCAATGGTTACTCCAAGGAATTTAGTATATGATACCTGCTCAATGTTTTTCCCATTCAAAACTATATTCACACCTGTTCTAGGTTGCTTTTTATTGTTGAACATTATAAAATGTGTTTTGTTCACATTAAGTGATAATTTGTTCGCTCGAAACCACAGGTCTAGTTTTTTTAGTTCGTTGTTAATAACAGTGCTTACTTCAGCTGTGTTACTAGCGGAATAAAAAATGTTTGTATCATCAGCAAACAAAATAATGTCAAGCAATTTTGAGACTTCACACATGTCATTTATGTACAGAATAAATAATAACGGGCCAAGGATTGAACCTTGCGGGACTCCACACTTGATTTCCTTTTGTTCTGAGTTACTGTTGTTATAGCATACATATTGACTACGGTTGGTTAAGTAGCTTTTTATCCAGGCCAGAGCCAGACCCCTGATTCCGTAGCATTGCAGTTTACTTAGCAGTATGTTGTGGTCAACAGTGTCAAAGGCTTTTTTTAGGTCGATAAAGACCCCAATCGTGCTTTGGCATTTATCCATTGCGGATGTAATTTTTTCGACAAATTCTGTTAAAGCTAGTGAAGTTGAGTGATTACTTCTGAAGCCATACTGCCCATCTGTCAATATGTGTTGTGTTTCAATGAAAGACCTTAGCCTTTTGTTGAATATTTTTTCAAGTATTTTTGAAAATTGGGATAAGAGAGATATAGGTCTGTAATTAGAAAACTGAAAACGATCTCCTGACTTAAATATAGGAATGACTTTTGCTAATTTCATATCATTTGGAAATGATCCGCTGATCAAAGATCTGTTAAAAATGTGGATTAGCGGTTGTACAATTTGCTTTATTACATGCTTAACTGTTTTCATGCTGATTTCATCAGGTCCGTATGAAGTTTTACTTTTGCATCCAGACACAATTTCGAGTACTTCTTGCTCAGTAACGGGGGACATATACATTGATTGTGATACAGTACGTTTTACAAAGTCGGTTGGCTTTGTTCCCGGGCAGGGTTCTATGAGGTTGGATAATTTAGTACCTATATCGACGAAGAAATTGTTAAAATGATTAGCTATTTCTTTATTTTCTAATACTACTATGTTATCGCCAACATGAAACTTTTTCAAATATGTGGTATCAGATTTTCTTTTACCTATTATGCTGTTAAGAGTTTTCCAAGTTGCCCTTATATTAGTCTTACAATCGTCGAGTTTTTTTCTGTAATATTTTTTCTTTTCTAGACGTAATAATTTTGTTAACTTATTTTTGTAATTTTTGTAGCGGATTTCTGTTAATTCTGTCCTATTTTTTAGAAACGCTAAGTACATGTTATTCTTCTTTATGCAAGCATTTTTTAGCCCTCTTGATAACCAAGGTTTATCATTCTTTTTTGTCTCTCCTGAATACGTTGTAGTTTTTACAGGACAGGCATCGTTATAAGTATTATTTAGTATTTGCATAAAGCGCGAGAATGCTAAATCAGGGTTTGACTCGTTCATTACAGTGTCCCAGTTTGCATAATTTAAATCGTGCTTAAATTTGTTTAATGAGTCCTCATCTAACGTTCTGTTATATTTATATGTTGGATCATCGTTAATAACCGCATAAGTGCTGTTGTCACACAGGACGAAAATTGGCATATGGTCTGTAGCATCGCTTAAAACAATGCCGCACATTTTATTTCTACACAGTTCAGAACAGAAAATGTTATCTATTATACTAGCAGTCGTGCTTGTTACTCGTGTGGGCCTGGTGATCAAGGGATATAATCCAGAGCTGAACATTTGATCAATGAAATATTTTGATTCAGCTTGCTCTTCGCAGTGCAATAGGTCTATATTGTAATCACCACATATATCTTGGGAAGGATATTATAGCTCATAATGCAATCTCCTGACTGGTGTACTTAACTCGTTGAGAGTTAGTGTGTTACGACAGATCGTTGGAGGTGGAAGAATTGACAATACACTCTTTTGCACTAATCGGATTGTGGTAAAAACAAGATATGGGTAGGCGCGGATACACAGTTGTAATATATGCGCTAAATGCACAAGAGCGCAGAGACAACATAGTGTTCGTAGAGAATTTACGAGCAATATTAAACATACGCAGACAAATCGGACCCGAACAGAAGATAACAGAGAATGTTAATATGAAAATGTCCAAATGGATCAAATCGTCTAAGGGCACAGTCGTGGTTTTTGAACATGACAAAAGATCTTCAACAGAGGAAAATTCACGTTCTATGAACGCACCCGGGCTGGGACGCGGTTCATTCCAGTGATAATGCCACCTTATAAGAAACAAGTCCTGAAAAAAAACAAGGTTTAGTACAGTGAGTGTCTCACTACGCGACCCCCTTGTGTTTGGACAGAACTGGGAGAGAGACTGGGATGCGTGGGTGAAACTCGGCAATATTTTCAAAAGTATGAATTCTTGCGACTTGTTAGGAGAGGAAATAAACCTGGTGGAATTCAGCACTTGCATGACGTATGTCATTCGTAACCGGACACCTCCAGGTAATTCATTAGATGTTTCCATGAATGTGATAACTAGTGCCAATATGCTAAACGTTGCCTTCTTAGCTGTTTAGCTCATCGCGAACCTGGTTCTTTGTTGTTTAATTATGTAATAGGTTAACAGTTTAGCCAACATTTAGCCTTCAACCAATCAGTGTATTGCTGACTAATTTATGTTAGCAACAAAATAATACCTCCACAGAAACACGTGCATACCCGAGTCGCGCATTCATTTGAAAATTCCAATGTTCAGAAACATTTCAATTGTTTATGGTTACAGAAATGAATAATGTATTAGCTAAGAGCAGTCGTTTTTGTTGCAGCTACTGCTGCTACTGCTGCTACTAATGCTAATGTTGGTGTTGCGGTTGCTCTAATTGTTGCTGTTGTTACTGCTGTTGATGATGGTGCTGTTGTTGTCAATGTTTTTGTGTTACTGTTGTCGTTATACTGTTGGTCTAGCAACTGATCATATTCTATTTGGTGGGATACAGCAGAATTAAGCATTACAGCAAAACAAACCTTGCCGCCCTTGAAATGGGCATCTAATCAGGTTCATATACCTGCCTTTCATGTTTCAGATTTATTTACGGATACATTTCTGGAAGACATTTCTGAGACGATTATTGAAACGTCAAAAGCACAAGCGCGTGAACGCGCGCCTGGCGTTGGAACTGCGGTCGCTAGAAAGCAAACTAATGCTGGTCATGTCCCTGCTTCCGAAGCCACTACTCACAGAACTTCGACTGATAGAAACGACAGTGATTGTCCCATAACAACTGCTACTGGTGTTGATTTGCTTGCACGAGACAATACTACTGACAGACCGACTGACACTGCTGGTGATGAATCGGACCCCAATGTCACTACGCACAGGGCTCCTAATGCTAGAGGATGCAATGTTCGTGCCATACCGAGAGTCAATATTGGTGACTTTTTTGCACCCAATGCAACTAGGCACAACGTTCCTACAGCGAGAAGAGGCATTGTTCTTGCTATACCGACTGCCAATGTTGGTGATGTTTCTGCACCAAAGGCCACTACGCCGTATCGTATCTGGTATCGCCAGAAGAGTCAAAGCAAGTTCTAAAACTACTGCTACTTCTGGTAAGTTGTTGGTAATGTCACAGGCTCCAATGTTAGCGTCGATTAAAAAGAAATGCTGTTGGTGTCAGACAAACTAAAACTATTGATAGTGAAGATATTGCCACACGTCACGATGTTTCTTTCGTGTCCCATATTATCTCAATGCCGTCTAACACCTTGTTTGACCAATGTGTTTGTGCTAATAATCATACAAACAAACTTAAACTTTGTTTGCATATGTGTCAAAACTGGATTGAGTATAATATATTATATATCTTGGCGGTCATTTTGTATCATTTCATTTCAGTTGTTCTGTCGTAATGATCATCATTGTGATCGTCACTCAAACAATATAATGGAAATTGTTTAATTTAAAGAGCAAACACATAACAATTGTGGGCACACATCAGCAGACACACATCAGCGCGCACGCGCACACGCACGCGCACACGCACACGCACACCATGACATTTGTTGTTGTGATGATGTACCTATATAAACCTAATGGAAGTTAGAATCACCGAGAAAATGCAACTGCATTTGAAGGTAATGGCTTAAAACAAATAAATTGGTGGCCATGTTTGATTTATACAATGTAAACACTTAATAATCAATGTGAAATTCTTACAATACTTGGATATATTATCAAAAGCATTGACATAGAAGCGGGCATATTAGATTAATGCAGATTATCCAAATTGACTAAGGGTACCAGAGTACCATCGTAAGGACTCTGTTTTTGACACCCAGGTTGTCAATAATATTACACATCAAAACACAACTTGTACTCGATGTCTAAGATCAGCGTAAAACATGTTGGCTTTTCGTCTAACCATTTGGCATGTACAGAGGCTACAGTTGTATTGGCACAATATGTTCATCAACCACAAAATATCATAACACCCTAACAGGTGTGCAAAATATCAATGCAGACATGCAACATTGTGGAGTTAAATAAATGTGGTATATGTACACATTCATGATGATACGAATTTAAATTACATTATGTTTAACTAAAATGTTAAGACGACCATCAATGTAACATTAGTTAATGCTTTACATATTTGCGAACGTTGTTACTTGGCCAAGACGAAACATGTTATGATGAGTGTTATTCTGACGACTTCGATACGGAAGATGAAAAGAAACCAGAAGATGATGAGAAAGAGGACGACGAAGAGGAAGAGGATGAGAGAGAGAGGAAAAGGACGAGGAAGAGGAAGAAATAGCAACTGAAAGTAGTCCATCTGAATGGGTAAGACCACTACAGGCTCCTCTCGTTCACCATCATATGTACACAGACGCACGCGCGCACACACGCACACTCGCACACACGCACACACGCACACACGCACACACGCACACACGCACACACTCACACATACACACACTCACACACACTCACACACGCACATATAACTTGGTCGATGTCGTTATCAAATAGGTCTATACTGTCATGGAATAAGTCATTGTGCATGCGCAAATAAGCTTTTTCTCTTACGGAAGAGCTTTGTCGTGATCCTATTCACCACGTCCAAACACCGCTACGTCGTTTGTGACATACACACGACACCGACTACTTCCTCGAAATGTTGGTTTAATTTCCTCTGAACTATATCTGCAATGGCAATAATTTCGCATGGTAGACTTTTCCATCTGTATCTACCAAACGGCCTTATGATTGTGATGAGCAGACTGCTCACCGCGCCAATACCCTGACTACAAGTCTACCTTTGACAGAACTCTTGCTGATGGCGTCATTGGCAGCACCGCATAGATCTGTTGTCGTCAATGAGTACTGCGTGTGTTGTAGAATTTTTTGTTGAAGGGCGTCGGGTCGACGCATACTCGTAACATCATGTCCTTCTTCGCGTGGACTGAGTCTTGGTTGCCCCCCTCAGTAGTATCAACGATCGAACATATTACTCACCTATCAACCATACGAAACAGTTCTGTTCTGAGCCTCGGCTTGCGTGTAATTGGCACTCTACTGGCAGGACGTTGTGAGTTGCACCCTCTTTCGTGTGAAGGGGTACTATCCCAGGTAGAATTCCTAGCCCTCCACTGAAAATCGCATAGTCGTCTTCGTCTACACGTTTGTTATTGTTCCTGACGATGGAGTTACCAACTTTGTCTGCGTTTTATCGATGACAGCATTTGTGGTCTTGTTCAACAATTATAGCGTCTCATCAGTTGCTTGGGTATCATCTATATTTACACACTTATCTGGCAGCACTATCTAAAATGTCTGTTCAGCCTCATTTCGGCTTAGATCTGCAGTTTGTTGTGTTTCTCTTTCCCCGCGACCATCATGGTTTCATCGTCTGTTGTTCTTCTTCTGTCCAACTTGGCAGTACTTTGACATAAGATTTCGTTGTGCACATTTCGTCATGTAAGGTAACCTATCTGTCGTCTTTGGGTGTGTCCACAGTATTCACACGTGTGTATTCTGTCACCATCACTGTGCGCGGAACGTTGTAGCAGCTGCGTGTCCTTGTGCCTTTGTATGTCGCGATATTTTCATTGTCGGTTTTGGTTTGGGAGCACCAGGCGACAACAATTTGTTGCTAATGTGTACTTGGTATGCATAGTCGTCGAACGGCAGATACCCACGGCTGCTTGAAGAGTCAATGAGTAAAGTTGTAAAATGTGCTTTCTAGTTCCAACGTTGCGTAGTCACCCATCACAATCCGGTCTCTCATGACGCAAACAATCACACATATATATATATATACATATATATAAAATATTATTTATTAAAAAAAGTAATGCGCTTCAGCATATTAAAATTTTATTATTATCATATTCTGCCTTTCTTTTCTTTGCGCAGGAAGACTCGCCACCAATGTGACCAGATTACAGACAACCTGCCCCATGTAAAACATGTACATCTACCAGAGGTGCTGAAGAAGAAAGGCAAAAAAGAACTTGTGCATATAAATTTTAATTAGATTAATCTGCAACTGGGCGATCAAGACAGGCGTGACCCTGCACCTTTCAATGTAACCCACTGTTGAGTATCAAAGGGGGTAATGTAACCCACTGTTGAGTATCAAAGGGAGAGTTACAATTGGAGGTTTTTGTTGGTTAGCTTCCCAAAGTGTGGACATCGGCACAAAACAAACTGAAAATCTTCCCTCCCCCTGTCTTCCGAGGAACGGCTGATTTGTAATGTATTTCCATTTGATCCGATCGATAATTTGTTTTCCTCGCTTAAGGGGATCGCAGTATTCAGCAAAAAGCAGTTGGTTGTTTGGAGCACATATACCAGATGAACTAAAAAAGATAAACGGCTATTACAAAAAATTACTCAGACAGCCACAATTACATACGGAGGCGTCACGTCTTCACTCGACTCAAGTAACGTCACCAGCCAATGGACGCTGGTAGTATCAACAACATCAAGTTCCTTCACCGGTACATCCTACAGTAAAAGCATCAGCCATTCATTTGAAATATGTCGGACGCCGTCATTGCCATGGAGTCAGCGTGGAACAAGGTGAAACTGGAAACACTTCAAAACTGTTACAAAAAAGCGGAATTGATCGCGATGAACGTCAAGAAGAATATGACGACGAACTAGCTGTTTTGTTCACAAACATATTTTCGCATCCAGCGACACTGACTATCCGGCGACAATTTGAAATTACAGTTACATATAATATTATTATAACTGCATCAAGATGCGTGACATTGTATCTAAAAGCAATATTTGTAATTTGAAATTCATCTGTGTCCATATGATGACATTAATACAAGTTTCTTTTGTATCTTTCCAGTGTCGCCGCATAGTCACCCGTCAAAGTGTATGCAAAATACCGACCATATAGCGACATGGTCTATAGTACTCAATGCGACTACATGGCGACATCTTAATTTCATTTGTGTTGTGTATTTCGCTGGATATTTAAACAGCTTCGAAATGTCCTGATTAACATTGAATAGCTAGGTAAACACAAATATGCTTTTATTACATTAACCACAAGTTGTTTTAGAACACGCTTAGTTTCAAGCGCTGTATCAGTTCTACCAGCGGCCACGTTTATTGTTGAATTGTTTGCAACCGACGTCTGATCGAATTAACTTTGACAGAAGCCAAATGGTATCAGGCGAAAGCGGTAGCATAATTATATTTAAATTTGGACGTCATCTAAAGCGATATCTTTTTCATGTTGCGTAGCCACCTTAGTTCTGTATATATATATATATATATATATATATATATATATATATATATATATATATATATATATATATATGATTTGCAATGTAGCGATCGTAACTTTTGACTTTTGTTGTTGTGCCACTCATCGCAGCCTCAGGATTCCGAGGACACTGGTGCCATGTAAAGGAAATTACAGCCTATTATCGGCATTCTGTATTATTATGCACCTGTCTGCTTTATCAACAGAATAAACTACATGCATCTGCCTTGTTGTACTGTCTTATCTAGTATTACACGTCACGTGTTTACGGGTATTTAAGCAGTAACGATGTCATGCAGAATAGAAATAATAAAGAAAATTTTTATTCAGTTCAAACAACATGAATAATATATATAAAAAGAAAATATCATGAAATACAACAATGCCATACATTCAATTAAATCATGTCATTTGTTATTTATTTTATAGCAAAAATCAGCATTAAATTCTATGATATTATAAGTTTATTTCGGAATATTACGTCCATATAAAAACAAGACTAGATGACTAAAAACTGTAAATAACGGGTATATAGACATTTTCGCCAGTAACGACACAGGTGATGTGTATAATGTATAACTATTCATAATACTCTGTAATATTGAATTGCCCAATTTAGTTACACATATCATAAAACTGTACATAGTTTACCTGATCAACATTGTGTAGGTGGGTAATCCTTGTAGGCCTATACAATGCACAATGTGTATAGAATAGACTACACTTTACAGCTTCAACACACCTATATAATTTTCAAAGCAAGGCATAAATTGTTGCCTAGGCATATGCCATATCATTGTCATTGTGATCTTAAGTGATAATGTGTCCAATATATTTACGTTTACTAAGTCTTGGCAATGTTTCACCATTTACAATACAGTTTGGGATATAACCTTGATTTTTTTACAACAAAGCATTATTTGTTAAAATTATTTAAAATGTCATCTGGTATCCATCACTTCAGCAAGTTGATTGTATGCATTATATTAAATTCTATAACGTTATTATGGAATATCACATCCATATATGTCAAATATAGACTAGACTGTGACTAGAAAACTAAATACCAGGTACATAGACATTTCTGCCAATGATGACATAGAGGGGATGTGTATAATATATCACTATTCATAATACTCTATAATATTGCATTGCCCGATTTAGCTACACACATCATAAAACAATATATACTTTACCTGATTAACCTTTTGCAGGTACTTGTACACAGTAATTGACAATATTCACCGTATAATTAGATTATACATAATTTACAGCTTGAGTACACCTACACAATTTTCAAATGAAGGCATAAATTATATTATGTTGCCTAACTATGTCGTAAAACTGTCTGCTATTTACCTGATCAACATTTTGCAGGTGGGTCCTCTTGACACAAACATGACTAAACACAATAGTTTCTAGGTTCATTGCACAACATCCTAAAGATATTATTGTACGTTACAGATTTCTTATTCATTCATAATACCTCCAAAACTGACATGCATATAATGAAGTAAAATATGATTTGAACTGAGTACGTTTTACAGCTTCTGTACAGATACGCAACGTTATAATCAAGGCGTTACCCTGTGCATACATTCTCTTGTATTGCCCAGCCGTATCAGCATTGACACTGTGATCTTCAGTGCTAATAGTATGTCCAAGGTATTTACAGTTACTAACTCTTGTCTATGTTTCACCATTTAAAACAAAGCTTGGGATATGTATAACCTTGAATCTTTTACTACCAAACGTAAATGTTTGTTTTCAGTTGTCGTCCAGTGTCCATCACTTCAGCAAGTTGATCATCATATTCAGGCTCTAGTGTGTAATACAACTATGTTTACAATGAAACATACATAGAAACCAACAACATTTTCATGTTGAATTAATCTAATACTCTTGAGTGGTGGTACTGACCCAGTACCGTATTATACACGGATGAGAATTTCCCGCGGATCCGCGGTTTACCGCTGATTCTGGGCCCCAAAGGTCAATCATGTGAATTGTATGAATCCGAGGAGAAAATGTTGTATGTATGGGGGGCTAACATGTAGGAAGGTCTAGACCGGGTCCCGGAGATCCGGAGATCGCCGCCATCGGCAAGTTCGCCGCTGAGCACAGTTTACAATAAGCGGAAGCATAGCGGCTCATATGACTGACCTATATTATACCACCAGCCTCGATCACACAGTCCCTCTAACGTCATCCTTTGTTTCAATATCAAATTACGTCAACCCAGTTTTGGCAATAAGACAATTAGTATGCACCATTTATATACTTGACTGCCAGCGTACGACAGAAGATATTGTACTGCAATGCTGAAGTGTCAGACTGTATGTCAGAATGAACTATTTGAATATTAGCTATGCTATTGTTACAATTTTGATTTTTTTAACACAAGTAATAAAACATATTTAAACACATTAATTAGACACCAATTGTTTGTGTATTCTACTGAAAAATACAATTTTTAGTGTATACCTTCAACGTTGGTGATGACGGATGATCAATAATTGTATGTCTACATTTAATTACATGTGATTGTCACATGTCCTTTGTCACTGGTCAAAATCCTGCATCCTTAATTTTAAAATTGTCAAAACTAAAATGTTCCCTCCTTCTGATATTCGAGTAGTGTGACAAGATGTCATGAAAAAGGTACACTGACACTGTACAGTGACATGAAACTTGGCCTAGACTACACTACAGACAGTGTTATCAGAGCTGGTAAATATTCCAGTAGCTCGGGTGTTATGACAAACAATATTAATGATATGAACCATTTGTTTTTGTTTCAATAACATTCATAAATTATATTTTGTGTATAATGAAATTCCTTGTATAGGCTATACATAAGTAACTTGTCATAATAAGTAGGCTTACCGGATTCTAGGTTTGATAAATTATGGAAACATTGTTTACCTCACAATACATATCTAATAAAATATTGGTTACTCGAAAATGCGTATTTTAATTTATCGTGATTCGAATATTATTTATTCGTATTAAAAATGGAAATAATCGCTACACTGCACTGGCACTGGCTAGCCTAAAGTACTGCTGGTCAAATCGAATGCTATGTTCGACATGCTGTTTTGTAAACAATCTAAGCACACTTGCATAAATTATCAATATTATAAATAACTAGCCGTTATATTACATCGATGAAATGCAAACAAGTTGTTAGAAAAGATGTTTAGAGTGACATACGATAGTTCAACGACGGAAACATGCTTCACAACCACGACAACAAATTATATTTATGGAACGGTCTATACTAGTATAGGCGTGTTTGAAAGATGCAACGGGACCGTTCGTTGTCTTTCCTATGACTAGTACAACTCAAGTCAAGTACAATTACGCAGACAGTCGGACAAAAAGGTGAAAATTAATATATACTTTCATCACTATCACCGATTTGCCTCGACGGCGATGCGGTACCGGTACTCGGTAGTAGACCTACCACCTTTTCTGATAGATGTTCTAGTAAAATGCGTCGTCCGAAAATCCTGTTTGCGTAGGCCCTAATATTTCGTCGAACATGATAACTTTTGGTCGGACTATCCTACTTCTAGTGACTATATCCGACTAACAACGTATTTAATGAAAGATCCAGTGATACCCGGTATTTCTGATAAACTTAAAGTGTATCGATTGGACACACGTTAGTCGCGTTACTTTTGCATTCACAAACACTATATGCACGGTAAAGTTCGATAATAACTACTCTGAGTCCTCACTTACCTGAACAGTGGTTTGATTATGTTCGATTAACGAATTCATTGTGACATTTGTATTGCTGTTGTGGCGCTAGAATGCAGTAATTGGTCTCATCAACTCATCCGATCACATAAACACAACGCCAATGACAGCCATTAATTACGAAATAGTCAGAGACAACTGCGTTTAGGCCAGCGTTATCGCAGGTCTAAAAATCGTGTCGTTTCGTCCCGCGGAAAGTCCGAGACTTCTAGTTGTCTGCGTTCGTGCATAGCGAATATCCCGTCAAAGTCCCGACGTTTGTAAATAGTCCGAGACACAGCTCATTGTCTCGGTTCATGCATAAGACCCCAGATTGTGTTATTGGTATAAATAAGATAAGATAATGCTTCATTGTCTCAACTAGTTATGCATATTTGTAGTAGTAGGATGTAAAAATGTACATTGATATGTTAAGCTATGTGTTGATGGCACTCGAGTATTATTAGCCAAATAACAGTCACTGTGGCTTCTGAAGAGTGACATATATTTAGATAATAACACTCTCATAGTGATCTACTTGATAAAAATAATATACATATTCTATACAGTTCTTTTTTTTCGTATTTAAATTACTGTGCAGAGATATGGGGAAACACGTACCCAACAAATACTAACTGTATTTTCTTATTACAAAAAAGAGTAATCCGCATTATATTTGGTGCAAGACGGTTGGATCATACAAGCTCGCTTTTCCAACAATTACATGTTTTAAAATTTACAATTATCGTAGAACAGAAAACATTATTATTTATGTATAAAGCTTACTATAGCTGTTTGCCAACAACTTTTCAGTGTTTGTTTACTAGGCGGAAAATAGCATACACAATGCGAGCCAAACATGACTTAGAACGACAGAGAATGTGTTCTACCATGCGATCAATGTCTCTTTGTGTAAAGGGAGTGCAATTATAGAATTACAACAAACTACAATAAGTGTAAAGATGTGTACTTATCACATACTTAACATGTTGAACATGCATATATTCCATTACATGTTTTCAATTATTGTAGCTGATGGTTAGATGAATAGCACGTTCAATTAATATCGATGTATCAATATACATGCACGTATGTTTGTATAATGTGTGTATATGTATGTATATATATGTATGTGTGTGTGTATATGTATGTATATATGTGTATTTGTATGTATGTATATGTATGTGTATGCATGTATATGTGTATATCTCTATGTACCTATGTATATATAACGTGTGTATATGTATGTATATGTATGTATGTGTGTGTGTGTGTGTGTGTGTGTGTGTGTGTGTGTGTGTGTGTGTGTGTGTGTGTGTGTGTGTGTGTGTGTGTGTGTGTGTGTGTGTGTGTGTGTGTATGTATGTATGTATATATGTGTATTTGTACGTATGTATGTATGCGTATACATATATATGTATATATAAATATATGTCAGGGGTAAATTTACCAAAAAATCAATGACTTCGTATTTACCCCTTCAAACATTGTATAGTCTCACTTGCATTATAGCTAAACTTCTTTGTCCTATACATATTATATATATATATACAATATATATATATATATATATTGTTGCCAATGTTTTGAATACACGTTCATTCATTTATTCGTTCATAGTCCAGTGGCTCAATTAGAACACATTGCAATGTCAACAAACCATGTATTATTCCCTGTAATGAATGTTGAGACTCATTTAAATGCATTACCAAAATCTGGGTTACTAATTACTTTGACTTTCATTCTAACTCCCCAATCATGAGTAAGATTTTCCAAGAGTGTACATTGAATTCAAACAATCTTTACTGTGTTTGAAATGTTACAGGTCTCACAATATAATAAAACGATGTTAACATTAAGCAGCGTTCGTTTTCTTATTTTTGTTATTGGTTATTCGGGATCGTCTCATTATTTCAAGCACAGACGTTCAGCGATTCGCACCGATTCAAGCAACCACACACCGCTCAAAACCTTCTGTTGGACGAGCGATGTTGAGTGATTCAAAATAGCGTCCAAAATCACTGCCTATGCCCACCTGATGCAACTGACACAAGCATAGTTGTCATGACGTTGCCCACTACGCTGACTTGACTTGACGTTGTCATTAGCGTCAGTGTGCATTATATTATAATACATGTCTTACTCGATAGGAGGCGGCACCTTTTCGGTTTATTTTCCCTATCACGACGTATTGGTTGTTGTTCTCCTAAATCAGTTACTTATTTTGCTGAGGAACGAACACTGCCAACGGTGAAAGCGTTAACTTATCTTAACCATTAACTTAGATTTGAATTTGAGTTAAATGGTATCGCACACATACAACCATTGTCCGCACGCCATACGCGATCCCGTTGATCAGCTAGCTCACTGATCCGGCTCGGCCGACCGTCTGCCGGAAGTGTCCTTCTTGCTGTCCGCTGTTCCAATCGCCGTCACGCGGTCGCCCGGTCATTGTGACCCGGCTGTCTCGCTTCGCGACGTCACAGGTCGTCTCGTCAGTCTGCCGTCGACGCCTGTACTCGCTACGCTTCGCCTGCCACGAAGCTTCGACAAATGCTCGTTACGTCCGTGCCTTCTCAGCCCGCTGCCAGAGTTGTCTCTGGCCGTTTGCTCTCGTTCTCCGCTGTGTAGAGACTCCGGACTGTACTCTTGTAGGCAGGCGCCTCCACAAGTACACCTTTGTAATGGAAACCACACGTTTCTGGTTCCCACACAACCTAGCACGTTCTCACTTTGTCTACCTCTAGGCACCGGGGTGACACTTCGCCATTACAACCCCGTATCTCTTCTAAATTTCACAATGCCTACCTTTAGACATCAGGGTGGCAACTCGCCATTACAGCCCAGTATCTCTTTTAAATTTCTCCACGTGCCTCCGATCTTTGCCAGACCCTTCTGGGCTCCAGGGTGACACCACGCCATTACAGCCCCGTTATCTCTTCCACATTCAAATGTGCCCTATCACTGCCAAAGATCCTGTTTCATACCAAGCCCAAATACCTAGTTTAAAAGGCAAAACACATCACCGGATTGAATCAGTGAAATCAACAAGAATGCAATAATGAGCAATACCTAATTTATGCATCATGAAAACACCCCTGTAATTATAATAATGTACTCGTCCACAACGACACCAGTTAATTAAAGGCAAATTATACCCATGTCTATCTCGCTTCAGTCGGCACTCCTGCGTTAGTCTACAGCTGCATTCACACCTACAGAATCTAAACGGTTTAGCTAAACCGTTTTAGTTAAACCGGTTCATATTTGTAAATTGTGAGCGTTCACACATACAACAACTAAACCGTTTTAAGGAGGAAGTTGGTATGCGCACATGCGCAAGCTAGCACAACAAAATGGCCAGCGATGCCGTTACCGCCATGCAGTTGTCACTGTTAGCGATGTCCCCCTGACCCCGCCTCGGAGCCCTCACTCAGATCGCGGTTCAGACGATTGGTAATGCACCGATATATAATTATATTTCCTTCTAAATCGGACTCCACCCGATAGTCTCCCCACAATTCCAGTAACAGCCGAAGTTCCCAATCGTCCCAATCGCGTCGCATTTGCGTTTCTTTAGATTTTGCGTCGATCGAAGTCGAAGACATGATTGCGCCAAAATGTTGTTTATGTTTACGTTATAGACAGGAAGCGACGAGGCGCGAGATCGAATGCGCATGACTGTGACGTGCTTAAAACGTATTAGCTAATCCGTTTGCGTTCACACTTGCAACTTGAAAAGGTTTAACTAAACCACCTACTGAAGTGGATTAGCAAAACCGTTTTAGTTCAAACGTTTTAGCTCTAAATCACTAGATTAAGCCACATGTTGTAATATAACGTGCAAGTGACTAAGCAATAAATTGTCCTAGGGCCTGAATTTATAAAGATGTATAACGAGGGTGTACAGTGTAGCATGCAGAGTTTACAGGAGGTCGTTGCAACGTACACGTGTTTCATCATTAAGTTGCCACTAGCATGAATTATGAGGTCGCCGATTATGTGTATGATATCACTGTCGTTACTGGGTTCACGGGATCATGATATATGTCATTCGTTCAACCAGGACAGTCATGTCCACGTAATGATTGTCTGCAATTATCTATCATTGCACATATATATATATATATGCGTAAATGCATACATGCATTCATGCATACATGCAAGTATACGGACATACGTACACACATACATACTTACATACGTACACACGTACAGAGGTACACATATAACTGAGTGCATATGTACGTTCATTGTATACGTGCGCACATACATACGTACGTACGCACGTACGATTGTATGTATGTATGTATTTATGTATGCATACATACATACATACATACATGCATGCATACATACATGCATGCATACATACATACATACATACATACATACATACATACATACATACATACATACATACATACATACATATTTACTTACTTCCTAACTTGCTTACCGACTTACTTAAAAACAATCACAATTATCTTAATTGAAGCCGACCCTTTCAAAGTGTGTGTATTCGTGCAGAGTTGTGTACTCATTGCAAATATGCAATTGAACACAAAATTAAACAACACCCTGACATTTTCATACTTTAGGTAGGAGCGTCAGAGCTGTTCCGTACGCGTGTGCAGCTAACAATACTGGCGCTGACCCTAATTCATACGAATGCGTTTACATAATAACAATCGTTGCAAAACAACCTTTACTGTTATGCACTATGAAAGAAATGCACCAAAGATTGGCGTACTGCGACGTATATGTGATATGGAGTCGATGTCGATGCAATTACCCGTGACGCCTTGTGACTTGAGCTCGGTTGCTAAGTGTAGGTATTAAGGCACACGCACATGGCCGACATGGCAAGGAAATTATATCTCATAATACCTCTCCCGACCACCACATTGACCGTGATTATGCGTAACCACGGTGTGTCTAACTCGCCGAAAGTTAGTGTGTTATGACTGATCGTCGGAGGTGGAAGAACTGAAAATACACTCTTTTGCACTAATCGGATTGTGCTAAAAACAAGATATGGATAGGCGCGTATACACAGTTGTAGTGTATGCGCTAAATGCCCAAGAGCGAAGAAACAACATATTGTTCATAGAGACGTTACGAGCAATATTAAGCATACGTAGACAAATCGCACGCGAACAACAGTACGTAATCAAACAGGATTTCGATATGAAAATGTCCAAATGGATCAAATCGTCTAAGGGCATCGTCGTGGTTTTTACTCCAAGCTTGGCCGAGAGAACATGGCTAAAGATCTTCAACAAAAATAAATTCACGTTCTATGAGCGCACCCAGGCTGGGACGCGGTTCATTCCAGTGATAATGCCACCTTATGAGAGAGAAGACCTGGAACGTAGGTGTCTTATCACGCGACCCCGTTGTGTTTGGACAGAACTGGGAAAGAGACTGGGATGCGTGGGTGGAACTCGCCAATATTTTCAAAAGTATGAATTCTTGCGACTTGTTAGGAGAGGAAATAAACCTGGTGGAATTCAGCACTTGCATGACGTATGTCATTCGTAACCGGACACCTCCAGGTAATTCATTAGATGTTTCCATGAATGTGATAACTAGTGCCAATATGCTAAACGTTGCCTTCTTAGCTCATTTGTTCATTAGCTCATCGCGAACCAGTTCTTTGGTGTTTAATTATGTAATAAGTTAACAGTTTAGCCAACATTTAGCCTTCAACCAATCAGTGTATTGCTGACTAATTTATGTTAGCAACAAAATAATATCTCCACAGAAACAAGAGCATACCCGAATCGCACATTCATTTGAAAATTCCAATGTTGAGAAACATTTAAATTGTTTATGGTTAAAGAAATGAATAATATATTAGTTAAGAGCAGTTGTTTTGTTGCAGCTACTGCTGCTACTGCTGCTACTGATGCTACTGTTGCTAATGTTGGTGCTGCGGTTGCTCTAAGTGTTGCTGTTGTTACTGCTGTTGATGATGGTGCTGTTGTTGTCAATGTTTTGTGTTACTATTGTTGTTGTACTGTTGGTCTAGCAACTGATCATATTCTATTTGGTGGGATACAGCAGACTTAAGCATTACAGCAAAACATGTCTTGCCGCCCTTGAAATGGGCATCTAATCGGGTTCATATACTTGTCTTTCACGTTTCAGATTTATTTACGGATACATTTCTGGAAGACATTTCTAAGACGATTATTGAAAGGTCAAAAGCACAAGCACGTGAAAGCGCGCCTGGCGTTGGAACTGCGGTCGGTAGAAAACAAACCAACGCTGGTCATGTCCTTGCTTCTGAGGCCACTACTCCCAGAACTTCGACTGATAGAAAATACAGTGATGGTCCCAGAACAACTGCTACTGGTGTTGATTTGCTTGCACCCAAGGCCATTACGAACAGGGGTCCTACTGCGAGAAGAGGCAATGTTAATAACAGACCGACTTCTGTTGTTAATGATGCCACTGCATCCAACACCACTAGGCCAAGACGTCATACTGCGAGAAGAGGCAATGTTAATGACAGACCGACTTCTGTTGTTAATGATGTCACTGCATCCAACGCCACTAGGCGCATACTTCATACTGCGAGAAGAGGCAATGCTACTGACAGACCGACTGACAGTGCTGGTGATGAATCGGACCCCAATGTCACTACGCTCAGGGCTCCTAATGCTAGAGGAGGCAATATTCGTACCAAACCGAGAGTCAATATTGGTGACTCGCTTGCACCCAATGCAACTAGGCACAACGTTCCTACAGCGAGAAGAGGCAATGTTCGTGGTATACCGACTGCCAATGTTGGTGATGTTTCTGCACCGAAGGCTTCTACGCAGAGGACTGATTTCGCCAGAAGAGGAAAAGCAAGTTCTAAAACGACTGCTACAGCTGGTAAGTTGTTGGTAATGTCACAGCCTCCAATGTTAGCGTTGATAAAAGAAGCAATGCTGTTGGTGTTAGACCAACTAAAACTATTGACAGTGACGGTATTGCCACACGTCACAATGTTTCTCTTGCCACCGCAGTTAATGTTGCAGACACAAACACCGGTGTAGTATCATGGATTGATTGCATAGTAAAATGTCCCTATATCGTAGATTATTATTATTATAAACTATTCTGACCCCGAGGCCAATCATTATTATCTTGACCTCTCCTGTCCCATATTATCTCAATGCTTTCTAACGCCTTGTTTGACCAACTTGTGTTGTGTTGTTGTGGCTGTATTATTCATGCACTAGTGTTGTGCATTTTTCTCGACACCACAATGGTCTCTTATTGCTCAATTTATCATCAATATAATACAAATTATCTTATTATGTTCCACGTCCTTCTGTACGCAGAACACATTTTATGGTGATAACAAATTAATTCTTATCCTTGTTTTGTATTAGACCTGAATGTGTATGTATAGTTTTGCTATCCCTCCAATGGTTCCCTTTGTACAACCGAATTTACTGGGTGAACTTACTTTAATAAGACGAAAACATTTATTCCCATGTGTCCATTGCTACTCGCTTCAGACAGGAAATTGTGCCGTTACCACAATATCTAACACCTCCTATACGTGGACGTAACAGTAAATGACGGGTCGTCTTACCACGAATGAACATGGCCATTTGTTGTAGCAATTTGTAGTAAATTATACGGACTCTGATTGCTGAGGGTCAAATATACAATCACAGTGTTTTGACAGCGCGTTCACAATATCATAGCGGTCAAAATATATGCTGTGAGGTACCCGTATTAGGGGGACTAATTTCCTCTACTTTACATAATTTGGAAATAATTTGGTAGTGTGCGAGATAGTTATATTATTGAGGTGACAGGAAAGCGAGGTTCTACTGAATCATCAAAATGTCAAATGTATTACATGATACAAATGTTTAAGACATATTATACTGCATTGTTGCACACTGCGTTATTGTTCTTGTAGAACTGGGTAACTTTGTATCGTGTGACCGGCAACTTAGGCGTTGTTTATCATCATCTCGGAATACTCCTCGACGTCGAGCCTGCCTAATTCTCTATACTTAACAGAATTTGGAAATAAATCGTGAGTGGTTGTATTATCGAGGTGACCGTAATGCGAGGTTCGATTGTATAATTAAAACACAAACAAAAACAAAAAATTACCCAAAAGAAATGTTTAAAAACAGCCCATACTGCATTATTGCCCGATGGATTATTTCTGTTCTTGTAGAACTGATGGGTGACAAAAGTTTGTATGGTGTGGCTGATAGGCTATATAATGTTTATCACCGCCTCGGAATACTACTCAACGTCGACAGGGCGTTCATAGAACGAATCGAATACAACTATAACAGAGACTTGGTTAGGATTACATTCGAAGTACTAGCCCGATGGAGAGACGTGGCGAGGACAACAGCTGATACCATAGGAATGGTCGAAGAGCTGTGCAGTGCACTGGAGGAACTCGGCCAGAATATCGTCGCAGATCAAGTACGAAGCGGTGAGTGCTTCCAAGTATAATACTTATAACATAAGCACTAAACGGAGTTCCCAATAGTTCAGTGGCCGCTACTCGTTGTTCAGACGTACGACAATTAGCAATCGGGGTCTTGACACAAGAATCAACCTACTGCTAAATCACTGCTTAGAGGTCACTGAGCCCGTTTATGTTAGACAATTTATAATTATTGCGATATTGTCACAGAAGTGTGCATAGATCAAAAAGTCCAATTATTTAGTTTCTGGCTGCTTCGTAATTTCGGTCAACATTACTACGGGGCGCTACCGTAACATTCAACATAATTTACACTCTTGTGACAAAACAACTTTTTTGCAATACATGACTTTTAAATAACATTTATATAGTCGGTTAATGTTTTATAATATCTTACATCGCAAGTTAATTTAGCTTACTACTTGGAAGTCTAGTTTTGTTTTAAAATACCACATAATCACTCATTTAGACAGTTTTCAATTCGATTCATTGTCCCTTATAGTCCATGATTGTTTGATAGCTTTTGTGGTTCTGTTAAGGTATGCATAATGAATTATGCGTTATTATATATATGACAGTTTACATATATATATACAAATTAATTTGTAATACAATATGTATGTATTATATTACAAATTAATTGTGGAAATTATCGTTATATCCTAAATGAATACAAAACGTTTCACAACATGCCTGCGCTTGACACTGGCCGTATGTGACATGGCCAATGAAACATTGTCACATGTGCATGTTATATCGAAAATGAAATAAAGTAGTATTGTAAACAATAAATTGTAATGTATTATCATTACATAAATAGTTGTATGTTAAATATAATAGCATTGCCATTTTAATATGCGAAACATTTTCACTTGCTTTTAGAATGTGACCAATTTCACGACGTTTTCTGTTCAGTTTCATCTTGTTGAAATTCTTTGCAACGATGGAACTTTGACTGTTTCCCCTGCAGTTCCATTACAAGATTTAACAAGATTTAACAAGATTGGCATCCAGAAAATTACTCTGGATGGCAGTTGGACAAGGAAGCCTTTTGGCTTATCGAGAGTCCAATACTTTTTATCTACATGTATCCCGCCTTTTTAAGGTGTGTGTCGATTTTATTTTTAAACATATTCACGCTACTAGCACCAACACAATCAGGAGATAATCTGTTCCATTCTTTTACAGTCCTTTGTGAGAATGAGAACTTTCTTATATCTAATCTACACTGCTCCTTTACTAATGTAGCTTCATGTCCTCTGGTCCTTCTATCTTTCTTAACTGAGAAAAAAATGTTTCTATCAATATTTTCATAACCATTTAATATTTTTAAACACTTCTATGTGATCTCCTCTCAATCTCCTGGTCTCTAGTGTTGTTAAACCACATTCTTTTAGGCGTATTTCGTAACTAAGATCCCTCAGATTTTGTATCATTTTAGTCGCTCTCCTCTGTACTCTTTCTAGCATATCTATGTCCTTCTTGCGATATGGCCTCCATGCTTGTATACAATATTCTAAATGAGGCCTCACTATTGTTTTGTACAGCGGTACTATTAATTCTTTTTTCTTATACGCTATATTTCGCCTAATTAATCCAAGGATTTGATTTCCCTTTGACGCTGCAATTCCGCACTGCTCTGAAACCTTCATATCAGCACTAATGGTTAACCCTAAGTCCTTTTCTTTTACAGTAGTACTTAGAACAGTACCCCCCATTTTATATTTTACCTCTTCATTCCCATGACCTGTGTGGAGGCATTTACATTTCCCAAAATTGAACAGCATTTGCCACTTTTCAGACCATTTGATCAACCTATCAAGATCATCTTGTAAATGCTGTCTGTCTCCATCACTTTTAATCCTTCTAAACACTTTTGTATCATCCGCAAATTTTAACACCTTGCTTGTTATATCATCGTCCAAATCGTTGATATATATTAAGAATAATATAGGTCCTAGTACTGATCCCTGTGGTACCCCACTCAATACCGATGTCCAGTTTGAAGCCTCCCCATCAACTACTACACGTTGTCTTCTGTCATTCAGCCATTTTTCTATCCAGTTTATTATACCATTTCCTATGCCATGGGCCTTTAGCTTAAGGAGTAATCTTTGATGTGGTACTTTGTCGAAAGCTTTTTGAAAATCTAAATAGATGATATCTACTGGTGATCCCTCATCTACCCACCTAGTGATGTCTTCCAAAAAACATAACATATTTGTTAAGCATGACCTCGCTTTTAAAAACCCATGTTGAGATGGGTTTATCAAGTTATGTTTAACAAGAAAATCCACCATGTGATCTTTAATTAGTCTTTCTAATAATTTGCAAATCACTGATGTTAAACTCACTGGTCTATAGTTCTCTGACTTGTTTCTCGAACCTTTTTTAAATAACGGTATAATGTTTGCCTCTTTCCATTCTAAAGGAACCACTCCCTCTTCTAATGACAAATTGAAAACTGTTGCAAGCGGTGCGCTAATTTGTTCTACAATTTCCAATAGTAGTTTGGGCGGAATCCCGTCCACTCCAGGTGATTTATTATCCTTCATAGCCCTTATTATATATTACATATATCATCGAATTTGGAATTGGAATTGGCCATGCCATATAATGCTAAAAAATCATACAAACAAGCTTAATTGTCTGAACTTTGTTTGCATATGTGTCAAAACTGGATTGAGTATAATATATTATATATATTGGCTTCATTTTGTAACATTTCAGTTCAGTTGTTCTGCCGTAATAATCATCATTGTGATCGTCAGGCAAACAATATAATGGAAATTGTTTAATTTAAAGAGCAAACACATCAAAATTGTGGGCACACATCAGCAGACACACATCAGTGCACGCGCACACACGCACACGCACACCATGACATTTGTTGTTGTCATGAAGTACCTATATAAACCTAATGGAAGTTAGATTCACCGAGAAAATGCAACTGCATTTGGAGGTAATGGCGTAAAATTAATAAATTGGCGACCATGTTTGATTTATGCAATGTAAACACTTAATAATAAATGTGAAAGTATTACAATACTTGGATATATGGTCAAAAGCATTGACATGAAAGCGGACACACTAGATTAATGCAAATTATCCAAATTGACCAAGGGTACCAGAGTACCTCATCTGTGTTACATTGCTCTTGAATTGTGTTGTATATTATCTGGATGAGGAAATAAATTTACTTACTTACTTACTTACCATCGTACGGACTCTGTTTTTGACACCCAGGTTGTCAATAATATTACTCATCAAAACACAACTTTTACTCGATGTCTAAGATCAGCATAAAACATGTTGGCTTTTCTTCTAATCATTTGGCATGTACAGAGGCTACAGTTGTATTGGCACAATATGTTCATCAGCCACAGAATACCATAGCACCCTAACAGGTGTGCAAAATATCAATGCAGACACCCAACATTGTGGAGTTAAATAAATGTGGTATATGTACACACTCATGATGATACGAATTAAAATTACATTATGTTTAACTAAAATGTTAAGACGACCATCAATGTAACATTAGTTAATGCTTTACAGATATGCGAACGTTGTTACTTGGCCAAGACGAAACACTTTATGGTGAGTGTTATTCTGACGACTTCGAAACGGAAGATGAAGAGAAAACAGAAGATGATGAGAAAGAGGAAGAGGAAGACGATGATGGAGAGGAAGATGAAGAGGAAGAAATAACAACTGAAAGTAGTCCATCTGAACGGGTAAGACTACTACAGGCTCCTCTCGTTCACCATCATATGTACGCAGACGCACGCGCGCACACATGCATTTCCCACATCACACCACACAACACCACACACCACCACACAACACCACACAACACCACACAACACCACACAACACCACACAACACCACACAACACCACACAACACCACACAACACCACACAACACCACACAACACCACACAACACCACACAACACCACACAACACCAAGCAACACCACGCAACACCACGCAACACCACACAACACCACACAACACCGCACAACACCACACACCACCACACAACACCACACAACACCAAGCAACACCACACAACACCACACAACACCAAGCAACACCACACAACACCACACAACACCACACAACACCAAGCAACACCACGCAACACCAAGCAACACCACACAACACCACACAACACCACACAACACCAAAGCACACCACACCACACCACACCACTCACCACACACCATACACGCACGCACGCACGTACCCACACACACACGCACACACGCACACACGCACACACGCACACACGCACACACGCACACACGCACACACGCACACACGCACACACGCACACACGCACACACGCACACACGCACACACGCACACACGCACACACGCAAGTAGTATATAGGTTCAATAGACTTCATAAGCAGAGCCTCGAAGCCAGGAGGAAAGAAATAATTATGTAACTTACAGATGAAGGTCAAGATCAAGGTCATATGCCCCCTGGTGGATATATGGTGAAGTAAATATGTAGGTCAATCAGCGCCTCGTGGTAGTCGTAAGAGGAACTATACAACTTGGTCGATGTCGTTATCAAATAGGTCTATAATATTATGGAATAGGTCAATGTGCATGCGCAATGATGTTTTTCTTACGGAAGAGCTTTGTCGTGATCCTATTCACCACGTCCAAATACCGCTGTGTCGTTTGTGACATACACACGACTCCGACTACTTCCTCGAAACTTTGGTATAATTTTCTCTGAACAATATCTGCAATGGCAATAATTTCGTGTGGTAGATTTTTCCATCTGTACCTACCAAACGGCGTTATGATTGTGATGAGCAGACTGCTCACCGCGCCAATACCCTGACTGCAAGTCTACCTTTGACAGAAATCTTGCTGATGGCATCATTGGCAGCACCGCATAGTTCTGTTGTCGTCAATGAGTACTGCGTGTGTTGTAGAATTTGTTGTTGAAGGGCGTCGGGTCGACGCATACTCGTGACAACATGTCCTTCTTCGCGTGGATTGAGTATTGGTTGCCCCCCTCAGTAGTATCAACAATCGAACAGATTACTCACCTCTCAACCATGCGAAACAGTTCTGTTCTGAGCCTCGGCTTGCGTATAATTGGCACTCTACTGGCAGGACATTGTACAGGAGTTGCACCCTCTTTCATGTGAAGGTGTACTTTCCCAGGCAGAGTTCCTAGCCATCCACTGAAAATCGCGTATACATCTTCGTCTACACGTTTGTAATTGTTCTTGATGACAGGTTTTACCAATTTTGCCTGCGTTTTATCGATAACTCCTTTTGTAGTCTTGTTCAACAAGTAAAGCGTCTCACCAGATGCTTGGATATCATCTTTGTTAATACACTTATCTGGCATCACAATATGAACATGTATATACATTCTGTTCAGCCTCATTTCATCGTAGATCAGCCCTTTGTTGTTTTTCTCTTTACACACGACCCGGCGGATTCATCATCTGTGTTTTCAGACATGTCCACTGTGTGCATCTTCGTTTGACCAGCTTGGCAGCAGCTTGATACATGATTTCCTTGTGCACATTTCGTCATGGATGCAACATACATGTCGTCTATGGGTGTGTCCACTATACTTACATGTGCGTATTCTCTCAACATCACTGCAGTTGGTACGTTGTTGCCGCTCGGTCTCCTTATTCCTGTGTATGTCGCAATATTCTCATTGTCGGTTTTGGTTTGGGAGGATCACGCGGGAAGGATTTGTTGCCAATGTGTCCTTGGTCAGCACATTCGTCAGAGCGGCAAATACGCACGGCAGCTTGTAGGGCCAGTGAGTTACAGTTGTAACAGGTGCTTTCTAGTTCCTACGTTGCGTAGTCACGAATACCAATAAACTAATATTAATTTATTATCATATCCTGCTTCTCTTATCTTTGCGCAGGAAGACTCGCCTCCAACACGACCAGTTACGGCATGGAAAACAGACGCCCCGTCCAGGATAAAACATGTACAACTAACAACGGTGCGAAAGAAGAAAGGTAACTAAGAACCTGTGCATATCAAGTTTAATTACATTCATCCACAACTGGACCATCAAGCGTTGGCTGAGCAGGGTCACTAAGCTCACAGACTTGGCACGTAAGAGGACCTCTGCATTGGGGACTCGGTCCTTCCAGGAGATTCCGAAGATGCGCCGCAGGCAGCGCATGTGAAATGAGTCCAGTCGATTTTCCTGAGTGGAGCACAGCGACCAGGACTCACTGCCTTACAGAAGTGTACTGAGCATGCAGACGTTGCACGCTGTCACCTTTGTGTGGTTCGCTAAGATATTGTTGTTCCAGACTCTCTTCGTAAGCCGGGCAAGTGTTGAGGCCGTTCTCTCAATCCTTCTGATAATTTATGCTTCTAAGGAGAGGTTGTCGGCAATGGTGGACCCGGGGTAGATGAAGAGGTGGGCGACCTCTAGCTCGTAGTTTGCTATGTTGATGGCTGGGGGAGTGACCACATCCTGCCCAATGATGTTAGTCTTTTTCAAGCTGATTGTAAATCAGAAATCCGTGCATGCCTTTGCAAAGCGGTTCATGAAGTTTTGTAGCTCCCCTTAATATACGTGATGACCGCTGCATCTTCTGCAAACAGAATGCCTCTGACGAGGGCCAGACGTACCTTGGTCTTCGTTTTTAGGCAAGATAAGTTGAATATTTTCCGTCAGATCTCGTATGTACGCCAGCAGGGGCGCTGTTTATATATCGAGTGCGTAATCGTTGGAACCAAATCAAACATACGGTAGGATTAAATGGTTAGAGTGAATAGATTTTCATCGATCAAGCATTTGACTGCCCTCAGATGTCTGAGAATCGGCACGGTTCCAAATATGATATGCATGCACGTGTCACCTTTATAATATATATGTGTACAAAATGTGTACTAATCATCCTAAATGATCACCAGGTGGCAAACATCATGACGTTACCGCGATTGTTTGTGGATTATGCGAATAAAGAATGAATACTTAGGACATTATTGTTAGAAGTTACCCCGACTATTTACATCATATATCTTCTTCTTCTTCTTCTTTTTCTTCTTCTTCCCCTTGCTCCCTTGCGTAGTGGGATCTACATCACTCAGTAGCTTCTTCTGGTTCTCCGTTATCCCCCCATCCTTGTTTGTTATTCTCAAGGATCTTCTTTTCTTGCCTGTTCACACCTATACTCCTAAGGTTTCTTTTCATGCCATCGTTTCAGTAGAGGAAGTTTAGTCTTCCTCTACGCCGTTTGCCACCCTCTCCTGGTTTCCATGTTCTTTTTGATAGTCTGTCTTCGCTAAATCTTTACATGTGTCCTGCCCATCTCATTGTATGTCACCCTACTTTATACGTTTTTTTCGAATCTCTTTTCATATTCGTCTGACCCAGTTGTTCCCTGGTACTTGTAGCGTCTCCTCCTGTCTCCCAGTCAATGCCTGTCTTCCCTGTCCATATGTACGTGCTAGTGGGAAATGGGGCTGTACAGTGTGTGAGTTGGAGGAAGTAGAAAAGAAACACAGAGGAGGCTTCCAAAACCTTTCCTCTTAGCTGTTTATTTAGTTTTATATCCCACATAATGCTTTTCTTCCACGCTAATGCTCCTGTTTGTTATTATCTCTGTATTTATTCACTACTTCCTCTAATGCATGCAGTGTACCGCCCAAGTATGCAAAGCGGTTCACTTTTAAATGGTCTTTCCATCAACTGCTACAAGCAGATCCACCTCCCTTTCACCAATCCACATTATTTAGTCTATTCCAGATAAATATGTAGGCTATGTTTTCTAAAGGTGTTACTCCAATTATTTTGTAGTTCCTCTCTGTGGTCAGCCACCGCTGTTAGATCGTCTGCATAGAGTATATTCTTAAGTTCTTCTTGATACGACACTTTCCACTGACCAGGTTCATCACCATAATGAAAAGTATGAGAATCAAAGCGTTTCCCTGTCTGAGCCCTAATTCCTCTCCAATTTGATTCGATGTTTCTCCTCCTACTCTCACCGCTGCAATGGTCTCCTTGTACAATGCCTCCACAATCTGATGTATGCTTCTCCACCCTCCATCCATCTCGTGAGTGCAAATGCAAGATCTCTCGGCACGGTGTCAAATGTATTTTCCAGATCAACAAAACCGAATACTACATCAGTTAAAAATCTCTCCGTGTCTCAATAATTTGCCTGATGGCAAAACAATCCATCGTATATCGCTCTACCTTTCATAAATCCTAGCTGATTCTCTCCGATGTTACTCTCTACTATATGCTACACCCTAGCATCCTGCTTAGTAGTGTGATGTCTCTATATCTCCCTGGGTCATGGATGTCCCTTTTCCCCTTCCATATCGGCACAATCACGCCACTCTGCCGGTATATGTCCTGTTGTGAAGCGCACAATAAAACAGCGTCGCCAGCCACTTGATTCCACTTGTCTGTTTGATTTTACCAGTTCCATTGATAGTTAATCCACTCCTACATCCTTTATAGTTTTCATCTTCTTAAATGTTGTTTCACCTCTTCTTCTGTTATTGTCCTCACCTCTAGCTATTTCCTTACATAACGTGATATCTATATCTCACATTATCCCTACCGATTTAGTAATTTTTTGAAATACTCCTCACAAACACCTAGCGCTGCGACAGCACTGTTTGAACATACGTTGATACAAACACCAGGACAGATGGGTCGAAACCGTACAGGCAGTTGACATATCCCACTCCAGTCGCAAAGCCTGGAGTATAGTATGACCAAAGACACACTAATATATAATAAGACGTTTCACTCGCTGCTTTTCTGTCCTGGCAACCGAGTGGTGTCATCTTGCGGTTGGATGGCAGCAGGGGCAACATGACTGCTTCGTTATGACGGGGATCGGCGGATATTAAGTAAATAAAAGGTACCTTGGTCAGTCTGTGCGGCGGCAGGTTATTCCAGATGTTACAGGGATAACGCATGTACATATTTTTGTTTTCCGACAAACGAGCATAACATATAATTATATTGCTTTTTTTAACTTTATGTTGTCGGAAATAAATTAGTGCTACTTAATATAACAAGCCACATTAATATAAATATGAAGAAACATTGGGCTTCATACCGATAATGTGCACAAGTTACAATTATCTTATCGACTGACTGCATACATATTGTTCTGAAAGTTGTCTTGAATTCAATACTGTCGACATTTTAATGACGAAAGCGAAAATACCTATCATCGTCCTGCGTACAAGTGTTACTTAATAAATCCTTAAATTAGATCACATGTAAGTGAACGTTCGTTGGAACACAACGCGTATTCAATTAATACGCCCTGCTATCAGACTGTCTCTCTAGGAAAATGTACCTTGTGTTAAAAAAGAGGTGTTCGGCTTTCGTGTAATACATTACACACTACGATCAAGTGTTGTAAACTATTTAATGTTGTTTTATAAATTAATTAATTTCATTACATCAGTTAACGTCGGGGTGTCATCTAGCAAGAAGTGTAGCATGGAGGCCTTGTTCGTTTTGGCGATTACTAAGTCGGGGGTGCCGAGGCTGGGAGGAACAGGGATGAGGGAGTACCGCATCAGGTCATCAAGGTCGAGAGGCTCATCCAGGAGCTGCGATTTGATAAGAAGCATAAAGGCCAAGATGTTCTGCTCACGGTAGTGGGCGAGCTTTCCCTGTGTGGAGGTGGGCTTGACCGTCTTGTTGGAGGCCTCTATAGTCTTCAGCTTCTGCTTCTTGGTGGGTTCAAGGAAGATCTCCTCAGATGACCCATTCTGGAAACGATCGTTGATGAAGGCCTGTTTGGCTTCCTTGCCAACTGTGCCAGCTCGAAGGATAACAGGAAACAGAAACACCGGACTCGACGTTGTAGAGCCGATCTTTGTTAGGGATGGCGAAGGAGTCGGTGAAGATCTGGGTAGCAGTGAGTATTCGCTGCACAGCATCCTCGCTCTTCTTGATCTCAGCAGCCTCGAACTCGCGATGCTTCCCTGCCTTTGGACACTCGGGGTCATTAATGAGGCCACACGTCTCGAGCATCCTCTCAAAATACAGGGCATAAGCGGATGTGTTGCGGCACCAACGCTGAAAGGCACCGAACATTGAGAACAGCTCTACTAGACCTCCTGCCGACTTGGCGAACTTCGTGAATGTCTCATCCATGGTTTTGTTGACTGCGCTGAGCGCACCGGGGATAAGTGACCGTGCCACTGCGGTGCCGCGCTTCTCGAGAAGCTCCTTTGCGCCAGGGTGAGACAGGTCGATGTTGGTGAGGAATACCTCGAGCCAGGCCAAGTACCTGGTATAGTTCTGGCCATCAAATGCGAGGAACAGCTAAGCCATCTCCCCATTGCACTGGTGGAAGAGCTTGAGGTTGTTGGTCTTCACAGAATAGATGAGCATGAGGATGAGGCGGGTGTGCTCAATGAAGCCGAACCAGAAGGTAGGGGTCATGTCCAAGTGGCCGGCACGCACTTTGTCCTCAAACTCCACGTATGTGTTGACGATGGTGAGAGTTGAGGGGTCGTGGAGAGCGAGGTCGAGTCGAGGTCTCGGCTGCAGGAATTGGCCAGGTTGAGGAGGGTCACTTGATTGTCTACATGTCTACATTATATTTTCCTCCTGCTCATACTTCTCCACCAGTAGCCGTTCCATCGCTTCACAGACATTCTTCAGACAGAATAGCCCCTTGGCATAAGCCGTCCCGCTGAGGACACTGTTCAGACAGCCGCTGATAACGAAGCCAACCTCGAAGATAATCTCAGCGTAGCCCGAGCCCCTGAACTTATGCCCAGTCACCATACCCATGTAATTCATCACAATGTGGATCTGTTCTGGGGTGACTACATGCGACTTGTACTTCTCTGGAAATTTCCGTATGAGGGGAAGGGCCTTCATGCATCCACTGAGGTCAAACATGTTGAGGACGTACTTCTGTCTGACCTCGGAGGTAGCTTCTTCAGACCGTCTCAGTAGCTCCTGGATGACAGAGTACTCGGTGAAGGGCTGGTTGATCGGGATAAAGTAATCAATGGTCGACTTCCTGGCGGGCTTCGTTCCAGTGGCGGAGATGAATCCACCAAACGCAGGGACCGGCTGCTTCCCACTGCTCCCCTTCATCCGCACCAAGAACCACACACGGTACTCCGTCAAACTCGCTTTGTACACCTTGTCGTTCTCCGCAGGAGGTGCGAACACCGCTTTATATGGGAATTTGGGTCCTATTCGTTTGTAAATATGTAGAGGAGGGAGGGTTTCGGGGGTATCCACCTAGAGTGACCGGCACGTAGCACGGTCATAGAGCGGCAAGCCCGCTCCTACATGCTACCGAAGCCAGGTTTCACCTCCTGAATCATGATATAGCCTGCACTATTCACGATATTGGGGCTATGCACATTGTTAGTTATTTTGTTTAGGTTATCCCATTCGATATGGAACACGTCGTTACCTTCCCCAGTGATAATCTGAGGAGTTAGGTAGGTCGACACCTCATTGGTGGCCTTAGCCTTGGCCATCTCGATTTCCAGGCCGAAGTCCTAGGACTCAGAGTGGCCGAGTCTGTTTATGATGGTGGTCAGCTTCTTGCTAAGGTACAGGTGCCGGACTGTGCAGCAGAGAAGAATGTGTTTCGGCAGCTTCCACTCACCCTTCGTCACTGCACGGCAGAGGTCCTGGCAAATAGACAGCACGAAGCGTCTCATCTTCTCACATTTCTCCCCAACCTCTGCCTCTCCAGACATAACAATGTTGAGGAAATAGATCAGGTCTGGAGCGAGGAGATCCCCGGACTTGATCTTGTGGGAGGCCAGGTGAGGTACTTGGACACGCTGACCGTAGAGGGTAGTTTTGGTGTAACTACCTTTCTTCTTTGACTCATGATTAGCCCATTTTCTGTCTGGTAGTATTGTTGAGTTAGTGCTTATGCGCAATCGCCTATCGTTAACTTAGTATTTGACTCGATTTCAGGCATGAAAATATGGTATTACCTGCATTTTTAGGCAATATATCTCGTTGAATTTTCAAAATAATTTACCAGTCGCACGTTACAAAATCCAATATGGCCGCCAAACGGAACTCTTCGGACATTATTTCGAAATGGGAACATCCAAATATGTTTACTAGACACCTTCAGGGTTACAAAAAAAGTAAGGTTCATTTAGAAATCCACTGGGTGCATGGGGGCATAACTTCCGACTGTACTACTAGGACAACAAGTGACACATTAGGAATATGGTCGAGCAGCTGTGCCGTGCTCTTAAGGAACTTGACCAGAATATCGTGACAAGGTGAGTGTTTATAAATATAACACAACTGTAATTATAGATTTCAGGACCGAGCAACAATTGGCAATCTAGATCACGACCACTCGAGGCCACGCTTCAGATAACGTGCTGTGTTGTCAAAAGTGCGTAAAGGAAGTTCGTACATTAAATGCATAGACAAAGCAAGTACGTGTACTTAGGAGTGACGCCTTGGACCTTTGTTTGAAACATTCGTTTGCGTACATTCGTGACTGCATTTAGGCAGTTTACTTCGTTCGCTGACATTAATACCCATTTGATCAGTTATTATGAGGTTATTCTATAGCTGCTCAATATGTTCTTTTGTCCCACATCTGTCTGCAATTGTTATGGAAAACACTAAATGGTGACGTGGTCCATTTTCTGGAGTTTCTCTTCCATAACAGTTATAACGGCGGAATTGATATGTCCAATGCCTTCTAGCCCGTACATTACAGTGGGCCTTCTGGTTCGAAATTGCCTCATTGTAACCCCCACCTGCAGTCCTCATTATTTATTCCATTCGTATCGTGTGGCACATAAGGCTCGCACAGGGTCAACACATACCCCTCTGTCTTGGGCTCCCCTTGCTGTTGTACCCCAGTGTACCCAGCAGTCTCGTTTTCTATTTTTTCTGGCGTCCAGGTCAGTGCTGCTTTTTTCTTATACTAACATTTCGCTGCTAATTCTGTATACATTACCAAGCCATGTCCCCGTACTCTGTTCAAGGTGAGGTAGATATGTCCTCGTGTGCGACCCGTATTAATACCTAACAACCTGGGTTAGTCTAGCTTATGTGGGCCTATAACCGACTCGCACCACAAACTACCAAAAATACAAATGGGAACGTAGGTTAATGCATAAATGTCTGTCTGTCAGTCTGTCAGTCTGTCAGTCTGTCTGTCTGTCTGTCTGTCTGTCTGTCCGTCCGTCCGTCCGTCCGTCCGTCTCTATGTCCGTATCTATGTCTGGCATAATGAATGACTGTTTACTATACAAGGATACATAGATCGTCTGATCCGAACGAAACTTTGCACCGAAAAACGTACAAACATACATACATACATAAACATACAAACGTACATACGTACATACGTACATACATACATACAAACATCAATGCTTTTGCTGAATAACATGAGACAATCGATTAATTCAACGGTCCAGTCCACATGTAACACAAAATGGCTGGCTACATCCGGCCGCCTGTGGCGACACCCAGAACTTTAAAAACGATTATTCTTAAATAACAAATGAGTCCGTTAGATGGCGCCATTGATTTTTACGAGATGTTCAAATGTTCACTGATTCAGTCATCTTTAGGTACGAGAAGAATGACCTCTGAGATGGGTCTCAGGAATGTCCTTTGGGTGCTCTGGCCGTGATTTTGACTTCTACCTTGCGCACCCTCCCGTCTCTGCTGGGGAAGGTTGAAGTGACCAGTGCCATAGGCCACTCTTTTCTGATCATTTGGCTGTCCTTTAACAGCACGACGTCTCCCACTCGTACAGTGCGATGTGTTTCGTTCCACTTCCGTCGACTCTGTAGAGTAGGGAGGTATTCGCGCCTCCAGCGAGTCCAGAACTTGTTGGCGAGGGTCTGTACTTGCCTCCGCTGGCGCCTGAAGAGATCTTTGTCGGTGAAGCCTCCCGGAGGAGGAGGGGACGCACCAATATTCTGTGTGAGTAGCATCGCAGGCGTCAGGATGAATGGCGTGTCAGTGTCTGTAGAAACAGGAACGAGGGGTCTGTCGTTCATGATAGCTGTCACCATAAGGATACACAATACTTCGTGGGAGAGGCGAGTGGTCTGCTGTAGCAGCATAGAGTCAAGGATTCAGCGGGCCACTCCAATCATACGCTCCCAGACACCTCCCATATGTGAAGAGTGAGGAGGGTTGAATTCCCATGTGCTTGTTGTTGCTCCTTTCTTAGTCCCAGCTCCTTGCCTGCTCCAATGAAGTTCCACGATCCGATCTGAGTTGTTTTGCGGGTCCCCGGATGGCGAAGAATATTCTTAGTGCGTTGATGCAGCTCGAGGTATCCATGGACTCGATGACTTCGATATGGCCTGCTCTAGTGCTCATGCAGATGAACATCACTGCCCAGCGTTCTCATCGCTGTCCAATTGTGTGTGTTTTAGCCGGCCTCCGATCCTGATTAAATCTTCTTCTACGATAGGATTTAGCTTGAAGAGTGAACTGCTCTTGGGAACGAGTTTCTCTTCGACAAGTGCGACGAGCTCTTCCGAATAGGTTTCACTCTGAGCTGATTTGATGATGTGCTCGTGGCCTGAGACACCTCTTCTGGAGTACGGGGTTTGTTGCATTGATGCCAGCCTTTGCATTCTTTAGGCTGGTCTCTTGACTTGTGAGAGCGAGTAATGTGGATGAGGAATGCCTTAGCTCTCAACAGTGAGTTCCAGGTCAAGAAACACTTGAAGCGGTCAGTGCTCAGGTTTCTCTCTGCAGCTTGCGTTACGAAGCTTGACACGTGGGTGCTACATCGTCGTCTCGGCAAGGCGATATGCCGGTACTGACCTGGATGCATGGTCAGCTGGAGTGTGCTCTGTGGGGACGTAATGCCATTGCTCTGGCGTTGTTGACTGGCGGATGCCTTGAACTCAGTTGTGTACGTACAGGTAGAAACTATTGGACTCGTTGTATATGTACCCGAGGACTACTTTGTTGTCGCAATAGAACTTCACAGCGTCTTGCTTAAAGTCTATTTCATCGAGAATAAGCTCTGCCATTTCCAGTACCAACATTGCAGCGCATAGTTCAAGTCGGGGGATGGCAGGCATTCTGGCACTCCCATCCATCTCACTGTTGCCAACACCATCTCTCTTGGGACTGTGTCGTAGGCCTTCACCATGTCCACAAATCCCACTGCCATTCTCCATTGCATCTCCGTTTCATTGTCTACATTATATTAATAGGCTAATATTGGGGGTCGTCTGGTGACATCTCAAGCTTTGTGCTGATGTTCAGTTTACTCTTTCCAAGTTCATTCTCTTTCTGTGAACTTTGGTCTCTGATCCACTAACGGTTGATGCATTTCAAAAAACATATGAAGCTAGTTATTTAGATTTATTTACACACGTGTTTGCAGCTCCACCAGCAGTGGACGAATCGATTGGTGAACCACTGAAGTAGGAGGCGCCATTGTGGCATCACGATCGTTGGCGGACACGAGTATGTAGCAGTAATAGTACAGTGTAGTAGTAATTGTGTATTCCCAAAGCACTAATTCCTACTTGGTGGATCGACGCGTTTGCAATTAAAATGATACAGCTTGAGCAAAAAACATTAATATAAGTTGTAGAGTACGCTATATTAAACACACAGATAATTTAGAAACCTTAAAAGCTGATAAACCAGTCAATATTAAATATCATCTACAATACGGACTACACAATTGTATTTAGTATTCTGAACGAAGCCCACCCATTACTTTAAACAATAGTACAACTTGACGCTTTCTTGTTACGATATGTTTCTCGTGATTAACCCAAGATGTTGATTCCCTTTCAATATTTGTTACTTGTCGAACAGTACTTGTTAAATCAGCCACAGTTGGTCCACAGCCTAGAAGATAAGTATCAGCTTGCATGCAGGCCAAAGATCTGCTGGCCCTTACAAGCATTGGTCAATACTGCAAAGGGGCCAAAGAACAAACCTATCGTTTCTTTATATCCATCTACCAGTGATATCGTGCAGAAACACTCGTAATCCACGATGTTGTTTCACGGTATCTGCCACCGATAATTGACACTACGATCGATATGAAGTTGTGATGGCACGATAAGTCGTTGCAGCTCAGTTCCACGCCATGATCTACAAAGCTGAAGATAGTCGCATGTCTAGAAAAAAAATGCGACGAGATCTGCCCACGCTGTGCTTTCTTGATACGTTACTTACACAAACACAATCGGGGAGTGCCATGCTGCTGTACATCTGTTACGAACGCTCGCTTGTATTCCCACACTGTTCCGACCCGACGGGACACCTACGCACGAATACGGCCAATGGCCGTAGCGTGGTAAACAGTGCAAACAGAACTGATTTTGAAATCATCCTAAAAAACAAATCAATCAATAAATTTTATCAAACCCCATTACACAACAAACACGACATTCATAATACACGAGAACATTGTGCAGTGTTAAGTAGAGGTAAGTACGTTAAGCAAAAATGTGTGCTAATAATAATAATAATAATTGCTTTATTCGCAGACTCCCTACAAAATACAACTACTAATGTATCATGGTTCTATACTAGTGTTATACAAATAGTTACAATGTACATATGAATGAATTAATGAAATGAAATGTATTATATCAATAATTACAAATACATATTATAATAGAGTATATACAATCAGTCAGGTGACTCCCGTTAAGGCATTTAAATGCCGCTGCGACGAGAGCCACCTTAAATAATAATTATAGTATAATAATTGTATGTTTAGTAAGTAATTTAACTGGTAATACATGAATATGTCATCGAAAAAATATATAATCAAAATACGTCCAGTAGCTGTCATATATATGTATATGTGTGTGTGTGTGTGTGTGTGTGTGTGTGTGTGTGTGTGTGTGTGTGTGTGTGTGTGTGTGTGTGTGTGTGTGTGTGTGTGTGTGTGTGTGTGTGTGTGTGTGTGTGAGTGTGTCTGTACATATACGCATATAATGAGACATTATACAAATCACAAAATGAATCAACAGACATTACAATAAATTTTAGTTAATTATCTTCCACATATATAACAGTTAATATTAGTACAAACATTCGGATATCTTTCAATAATGTATATAGGTGGAGAATCCATGGATACTGTGTGTGAATATTTTATTAACAATGATATCAGGAGAATTATTGAATAGCTTTGCTATGCTGAATCTGATGTTTCTTTTGGCGAAATCGTGATTTACTCTAGGGATAAATACATTTGTGTATGCCCTAGTAGCATGCTGATGGCGCTGGGTATTGAATAAGAGTAGGTTTTGATTGAAATAATCAGGCAGCTGCTTGTTGATCAATTTGTAAATAAATTTGAGTAGTTGAATTTTATATATGTCATCAAGCTTTAAGAGGTAAAGTCTCTTAAAAATTGGATCACTATGAGCCAGGTAATCAATAGCAGTTATAATTCTAACTGCTCTTTTCTGTAGTTTCATAATTTTATTATTTAGGTTACTCTGTGACCCCCATACCAACACTCCATAATTGAGGTGGCATACGATTAGGGAGTTATAGATTGTTCTCAGGATGTTGAATGATAGGATATGTTTGAGTCTATTTAGTACTCCAATTATTGTGGATATTTTTGAAGTCAGTGCATCAATATGATTAACCCAATTTAAGTGTTTGTTAATAGTGACACCGAGAAAATTAAAATTATCTACATATTCAATATTTGATTAAGCTATTCGAAGGAGAGGAAGCTGAACCTTTTTGTGGCATATGAAATACCATGACTTTTGTTTTCTTAACATCTGTTGCCCTGGATATTACTTCATTAAGAATGTTGAGATTGTCAGTTGGATTGGCAAGGTTAGTTTTGTTTAGCATGAAACAAATACCTGCATTATTTATTTCCGTTTTAAATGTATCTATTGCTGCTGTATTCCAAGTTTAGATTCTAATTGATTTGGTGGCATTTACACGCTTTGGCTCAAGATAATCTACAAATATGAAGTATGGTAGGTGATCTGATATTGTGTTTATTAATACACCAGCAGTTGCCTGTGAGAAGCCATGTGATAGCTTACATAGGAAATTATCTATAAGCGTACAGTTTCTACTCGAAAGCCTGGTGGGTTGTGTAATTTTAGGGAAAAAACCTTGAACAACAATAGAATCAAAATATTCACCAAATATTGCATTTTCTTTAATTTGCAGTAAATCAATATTGTAATCACCAGCAATTATGACTTCACTTTTACATTTTTGAAGATGATCAAGTAAAGGGATAAATTCATTAATAAATGTCTGACATGTTTCGTTGTTACGTCTATATATATTTCCTAATATAACTTTTTTGTCAAGTCGCTTTCCTGTAATTTCAATAAATTGACCTTCCCATACTTGTGAATTCTGATAGATGTTAATTGAATTATAATCATATTTGTTGCATAGATAAATGGCTAATCCTCCATGCGCGGTATATATTTTACCTTGCGAAATTAGAGTGTAACCGTTGATCACAAAGCGTGATGTATCTGAATTATCTGATAGCCACGTTTCTTGTAAGCAAATAGCACTGAACTCATAACCATTATTTTTTAACTCTTGCAATTTAATGTTGATCTGATCAAACTTTGCATTAATGCTTTGGCAATTTAAACTTAGGATATTAAAGATATTTCCTTTATTTAAGAATAGGTTATTTAAACTAAGTTAATCATAATACGGCGAGTGTTTAATTATGTCAGGTTCATTGTCAGCGTTGACAGTATCATTGTTCAGAGTATTTAATAAATGGCACAATGAGTTGTGTTCCATTCCCCCACAGTATTCTAGAAAAGCTTCCCCGTCAACCAGTTGTGCTGAAGAGAGAAATAGTTTGATAATTAAAAATATATAAATATTTTATCGGTACTTGAACAACCATAACATTTCTTAATGAAGTGAGAAGCACCAAAATATTAACCGTTAATTGAATAGTAACAACCACAGTTGACATGTCGAAACAAAAAAGGTATAGTAGCTTAAGTGAAGCAAAATTATAAATTATAGAGACAAGTAATATTACATATAGTATAACATTTAGCAATACACAGCGCACAAACTGACACGTTTGATACTTGCAATAACTACTCAAATTATGCAATAGAAGTAAATGAAATGAAAAGCACCAAAATAGCAACCGTTAATTGTATAGTTGGCATCTCCAATCGAAAACGGTGTAATAGCTTAAGTGAAGTAAAATTATGAAATATAGAGACAAACAATATAACATGTAGTATAACATTTAATAACACACATATGGGTAGCACAGGTTAACAATGTTCATGTTAGACCTATGTTCATATGTGGCCTAGCATCGTTTTAAGTTCCTGTTCATTGATACACGATACCTTCCTTCCATTGGCGAGAAGGCACACAACCCGTCCATCAATTGTCCAGGTAGATGTCACGTTTTCTGTAGCACGAGCCTTTTTGAGGAGATCGCTCCTTCTCTTGGTAAGGCTCTCCGTGATGACAATTCGGGTGCCTTTCAACTTCCGTTTCGCCGTGAATAATTCGTTTCGCGGCCCGTACGACACTAATTTAACGATGGCAGGGCGCGGTTTCTCACCAGGCTTCCCCAGCCTGTGGCTGCGGTCAATCCATTGTCGGTTGATTTTCAGACCCAGCGTAGTTTTACAGATCTTCATTACTGCGTCATTTGTGTCTTTCTCGATTTCTGGAATGGAAAAAATTAAGCTATTTCTGCGACTGTACTGTTCTAGTTGGTCAATTTCATTTTGCAACATTTTACTTTGTTGCTGGGCGATCGACTGCGTACTTTTTTCAGTGTCCATGCTACAAGCTTCATAGATTTGTTGCTTAATCTCGTCCATGGGTATCGGGTCCACATGACGCAACTCGATGGCTCGTATTCTTTCTTCCAATCCAGCAGGGCGTGTCTTTATATCGTCACGAAACACCTTGAGCTGTTCGTCGATCATTTCTGAGATCTTTTTTGAGAGTGTCTTTTCGAAGGTGGTAAACCTGTCTTCAATTGTATCCCGGAAGGATTTTATATCTGCTGCTATGGAGGCAAGGCTTGGATCACTCTCTGACACTGCTATGTTGCTGGTCGATCCCCCCTTTCTGGTCACAGGCTTGTTGTTGGCCATGTCCAGGTCGATTGTTATGCAATTTGTTTGCCTGATTCAAGTGCACTGAAGCGTGTCCGCTGCTGCTGAGATTTTAGGTGGTTTTGCAGGAATTATGGCATTCGCGGCTTTTATAAAGTAACTCTGGCTAAGTGCTTCCCGGCTCTATACCTTTCTGCTCACTGGGATATCATCGTCTAGCCGTCACGAAGTTTCAGTCACTCACAACTGCGAATCCCGGGAGCTCGCCACCAAGCCGCTTCTATTACGCTGCCTCGCTTTCGAATGACATAATGACATATCACCCGTCAACAAAATTTATATACAGAGAATTTAACCAGTACTTCCATATTCTAGACATTAATTTCACGTCAATGTTAATAATGCTACAAACATTTCACTAGCACTACAATATCTGGCATTACCTAACACCATTCGGAATATAATTTGTTATTGTTGTAAAAGACATACAATTTCCTAATCGCATAGTTATGAAAATTCCACCATAGATGGGAAGTATACATAGGTATACACAGGTGAGCAAAAAGTAATAAACAATGATTTCTTTACATCATTTGAACACACATGACATTTTCTTATGATCATGTTGCCTTGTGCATACAACGGGCGACATTGTCTAGATATATCATTGTCATCTAGCATATTATTTGAAATTATATGACCCAACCATTTTACAGATTCTGCCTCACATAGTTTGTCGTTACCAAGCATAGCAAATGGAAATTTGACATGCTCACAATTTTTGTTTATAATTATCATGACCATACTCTTTTTGGCATTGTACCTTATATCATGAGATAATCCTGAATGATCACAGACAATGGAATAGGTCTGTGATCCACAGCTGGACGGACAAAATACTACGAGATCATCAGCATACATAGTATTATTTACACAATTACATCCTACGTAACATCCTACATTGCAACCATTAAGTACAGTGGATAGGCCATCCATGTAAAAACTTAACATCACGGGCAACCATGATGTTAAGAGGAGATCACAGACGACTTTGAAATATTAAATGGATATGACAATATTGAAAAAGTGTGTGTTTCTCACATACGAAAGATAAAGGAGAACAAGAGGTGACAAAGTAATGGTAGTGAAGGAATGGTGAGCAAAGTACAAACACAGTTTTCGTTCTCACAGAGGATTACGAAAAAATGCAAAACATTACATACATATTGTGTAAATGTTAACAGTGTGCGTGTGTTTAAAACATAATTGACAAATACCTCAGTGGTGCGTGTTACTCATACAACAACAATGTAGACTTCAGATACCTCAGTGGTGCGTGTTACTCACAGAACAACAATGTAGACTTCAGATACCTCAGTGGTGCGTGTTACTCACAGAACAACAATGTAGACTTCAGATACCTCAGTAGTGCGTGTTACTCATAGAACAACAATGTAGACTTCAGATACCTCAGTAGTGCGTGTTACTCATAGAACAACAATGTAGACTTCAGATACCTCAGTGGTGCGTGTTACTCATACAACAACAATGTAGACTTCAGATACCTCAGTGGTGCGTGTTACTCATAGAACAACAATGTAGACTTCAGATACCTCAGTGGTGCGTGTTACTCATACAACAACAATGTAGACTTCAGATACCTCAGTGGTGCGTGTTACTCATAGAACAACAATGTAGACTTCAGATACCTCAGTAGTGCGTGTTACTCATAGAACAACAATGTAGACTTCAGATACCTCAGTAGTGCGTGTTACTCATAGAACAACAATGTAGACTTCAGATACCTCAGTGGTGCGTGTTACTCATAGAACAACAATGTAGACTTCAGATACCTCAGTGGTGCGTGTTACTCATACAACAACAATGTAGACTTCAGATACCTCAGTGGTGCGTGTTACTCATACAACAACAATGTAGACTTCAGATACCTCAGTGGTGCGTGTTACACATAGAACAACAATGTAGACTTCAGATACCTCAGTGGTGCGTGTTACTCATAGAACAACAATGTAGACTTCAGATACCTCAGTAATGCCTGTTACTCATAGAACAACAATGTAGACTTCAGATACCTCAGTGGTGCGTGTTACTCATACAACAACAATGTAGACTTCAGATACCTCAGTGGTGCGTGTTACTCATAGAACAACAATGTAGACTTCAGATACCTCAGTGGTGCGTGTTACTCATACAACAACACTGTAGACTTCAGATACCTCAGTGGTGCGTGTTACTCATAGAACAACAATGTAGACTTCAGATACCTCAGTAGTGCGTGTTACTCATAGAACAACAATGTAGACTTCAGATACCTCAGTGGTGCGTGTTACTCATAGAACAACAATGTAGACTTCAGATACCTCAGTGGTGCGTGTTACTCATAGAACAACAATGTAGACTTCAGATACCTCAGTGGTGCGTGTTACTCATACAACAACAATGTAGACTTCAGATACCTCAGTGGTGCGTGTTACTCATACAACAACAATGTAGACTTCAGATACCTCAGTGGTGCGTGTTACTCATAGAACAACAATGTAGACTTCAGATACCTCAGTAGTACGTGTTACTCATAGAACAACAACGTAGACTTCAGATACCTCAGTGGTGCGTGTTACTCATACAACAACAATGTAGACTTCAGATACCTCAGTAGTGCGTGTTACTCATACAACAACAATGTAGACTTCAGATACCTCAGTGGTGCGTGTTACTCATACAACAACAATGTAGACTTCAGATACCTCAGTGGTGCGTGTTACTCATAGAACAACAATGTAGACTTCAGATACCTCAGTGGTGCGTGTTACTCATAGAACAACAATGTAGACTTCAGATACCTCAGTGGTGCGTGTTACTCATACAACAACAATGTAGACTTCAGATACCTCAGTGGTGCGTGTTACTCATACAACAACAATGTAGACTTCAGATACCTCAGTGGTGCGTGTTACTCATAGAACAACAATGTAGACTTCAGATACCTCAGTGGTGCGTGTTACTCATAGAACAACAATGTAGACTTCAGATACCTCAGTAATGCCTGTTACTCATAGAACAACAATGTAGACTTCAGATACCTCAGTAGTGCGTGTTACTCATAGAACAACAATGTAGACTTCAGATACCTCAGTAGTGCGTGTTACTCATAGAACAACAATGTAGACTTCAGATACCTCAGTAGTGCGTGTTACTCATAGAACAACAATGTAGACTTCAGATACCTCAGTGGTGCGTGTTACTCATACAACAACAATGTAGACTTCAGATACCTCAGTGGTGCGTGTTACTCATAGAACAACAATGTAGACTTCAGATACCTCAGTAGTGCGTGTTACTCATAGAACAACAATGTAGACTTCAGATACCTCAGTGGTGCGTGTTACTCTTACAACAACAATGTAGACTTCAGATACCTCAGTGGTGCGTGTTACTCATAGAACAACAATGTAGACTTCAGAAACCTCAGTGGTGCGTGTTACTCATACAACAACAATGTAGACTTCAGATACCTCAGTGGTGCGTGTTACTCATAGAACAACAATGTAGACTTCAGATACCTCAGTGGTGCGTGTTACTCATAGAACAACAATGTAGACTTCAGATACCTCAGTGGTGCGTGTTACTCATAGAACAACAATGTAGACTTCAGATACCTCAGTGGTGCGTGTTACTCATACAACAACAATGTAGACTTCAGATACCTCAGTGGTGCGTGTTACTCATACAACAACAATGTAGACTTCAGATACCTCAGTGGTGCGTGTTACTCATAGAACAACAATGTAGACTTCAGATACCTCAGTGGTGCGTGTTACTCATAGAACAACAATGTAGACTTCAGATACCTCAGTAATGCCTGTTACTCATAGAACAACAATGTAGACTTCAGATACCTCAGTAGTGCGTGTTACTCATAGAACAACAATGTAGACTTCAGATACCTCAGTAGTGCGTGTTACTCATAGAACAACAATGTAGACTTCAGATACCTCAGTAGTGCGTGTTACTCATAGAACAACAATGTAGACTTCAGATACCTCAGTGGTGCGTGTTACTCATACAACAACAATGTAGACTTCAGATACCTCAGTGGTGCGTGTTACTCATACAACAACAATGTAGACTTCAGATACCTCAGTGGTGCGTGTTACTCATAGAACAACAATGTAGACTTCAGATACCTCAGTGGTGCGTGTTACTCATAGAACAACAATGTAGACTTCAGATACCTCAGTAGTGCGTGTTACTCATAGAACAACAATGTAGACTTCAGATACCTCAGTGGTGCGTGTTACTCATACAACAACAATGTAGACTTCAGATACCTCAGTGGTGCGTGTTACTCATATAACAACTATGTAGACTTCAGATACCTCAGTGGTGCGTGTTACTCATACAACAACAATGTAGACTTCAGATACCTAAGTGGTGCGTGTTACTCATAGAACAACAATGTAGACTTCAGATACCTCAGTGGTGCGTGTTACTCATAGAACAACAATGTAGACTTCAGATACCTCAGTGGTGCGTGTTACTCATAGAACAACAATGTAGACTTCAGATACCTCAGTGGTGCGTGTTACTCATACAACAACAATGTAGACTTCAGATACCTCAGTGGTGCGTGTTACTCATAGAACAACAATGTAGACTTCAGATACCTCAGTGGTGCGTGTTACTCATAGAACAACAATGTAGACTTCAGATACCTCAGTGGTGCGTGTTACTCATAGACTCGAGATGAGCCAAAGGTTTCCTTGGACACTTGTTATTTGGTGTTTATTCTCACGACGGCAATTATGTTATTATTTTTATTTTGTTAAATGCTCGTTCGACATCTCTTAAAACTTGCGTGGTGTCCACCACAATGAGCATACAAATGCAGGTGTCTACCACGTCACTACAACTTTGGCTTAGTGACCAACCTGGACCGGTGTAGAATATTTGAAACATACCATCGTTCAAAACGATTCCGTAGTGTTTCGAACCTATATATATAGGTGCGGATAACTCTGATGCTGTTGTAAAGTCATTACAACATCGGTTTTAAAGGGATTATTTGTAAGCTAATATACATTCGAGGTGTACCGTATCAAAACGTATTAATTTCCCATATGTACTTTCTCTGCTACTTATGCCTTGCATGTTTATGCATAATTTGGATGTTATCTGCACAAAAAGCCGATAAACAATTGTGTTAACGCGAATCATGTTGAGCTTGCTGCCATATGGATGATTAAATATGCAGCCCGAGTATAATGACTATCCATGCACACGCAGTGAACCACACGAAGACCACGCCACACATTGGACTTAGTGATTACCCAGAAAAATGACAATCTCGCTACTTCTGTTGACTTTATTCCGATGTCTATATCAGATCACCGCGTAGTGCGCTACGTCATGAACATCCAAAGGCCAGCTAAGTCACCGACACGTATAGTAAAACGCAATTACCGCTCGTTTGACGCCGATTCTTTCAACAATGACATTCGATCAACTTGTGAGTCACTATCAGCCATGGTGTCAACACCCAGCGCAGCGGAACTCGTCACTGCCTACAATGCTACACTAAGAACATGTATTGACAGACATGTATCAGAGCGACGGACTGCCAAGCGGGGTAATAAACCAAACCCGTGGTAAAACAGCAACATCGATGACGCGAGGAGACAACGGCGAAAGAACGTGTCGTTGTGGAGACGCACAAAGCTTGAGATTCATCGACAAATGTACGTTGATGCACGCGATGAGTGCAACAAGCTCATTTCCCTCTCGAAAACCAACTACTATCGAAATAAACTTCTGAACGCTGACAACGGAAGCATGTTCAACATCGTCAAATCGCTGAGTGGGACGCCATCACGATCTTATCCCGAATATGATTCCGTCGTTGCCTGTTGCGATTAATTTTCGGACTATTTCTTCAACAAGGTAGCTGAAATTCGACTCGGATTACATGCTGCCAGACAACTCATCACACCGCCACGTGAAACACGTCGCTTTGTCACACCTACAACAACACGTGAAATAACGACTAACATCGCTAGAACACTGCCGCACTTGTGATCATTGTTGCCGATATAACAATTGCGTGTTTGGAAGAAGGAACAATGCCGGGTGAACTGAAGCATGTACACTTGAGCATCCACGTCTGAAGAAGCCGTCACTGTGTAAGGATACCTTAAGTAACTACCGCCCAGTCAGCAATCTGTCACAACTTTCGAAACCGATTGAAAAGGTTGTGGCCAACATATTGAACATTCACCTAGCCAACGAATCACTCACGGATACATTTCAGTCCGCATACAAGCGAAACCACTCGATCGAGACAGTCCTACTGTGGGTAGTCAACGATATCAGGACCGCGCTAGACCGTAAAGAAGGTACGATCGTTGTACTCATCGATCTAAACGCCGCATTTGACACGGTATGTCACGCAATACTACTGGATCGCCCATAACGACGCTACGGCATCACCGGAGTCGTTCTCCATTGGCTGGAATCTTACCTAAGTTATCGCAAGCAAAGTGTCGTCATCGACCGCGTGTTATATAGCGAGACGACTTTGTTAACGGGAGTTCCGCAAGGGTCAGTGTTGGAACCACTATTATTTTCTCTATACGTGCAGCCGATCGGTGATATCATTCACAAACACGACTTAAAACATCACCACTACGCCGATGATCATCAACTGTTCTGTCACTTCGACCTGGATGCATCTTCTCTGGCTACCGCCCTGCGTCGGATCGAGCGATGTATTGATGACGTGACGGAGTGGATGACTTGGAATTGCCTACTCATGAATGACACCAAAACATAAATTCTACCGGTTGTCCCCAAATCAGCATCTGCATTCGTAAGTGGGCTCCGTGTGTGCGTCGGGACAGATGAAATCAGTGCAACTGATCATGTTAGAAATATCGCCGTCCACCTTGATAAACACCTGGATATGACTATGCAAGTGTCATCTACTATCAGCACTTGCTCGCTGCACCTGCGCAACATCGGGTTGATTCACCGTTACATCACTCAACCGACAGCGGAAAGGGTAGTCAATGCCATGATTACATCCCGTTTGGACTACTGCAACTCTCTACTGTTTGGTACCTCAACCAATAACATCTGTCGACTCCAGAATGCCGCCGCTCGCCTTATTACTCGACAGGCTCGTTGTGAGAGTGCGATCCCTATTCTTCGTCAACTGCACTGGCTACCCATTCAACAGCGCATTGCATTCAAGATCGCTGTTCTTACGTACAAGGCGCTGCACGAAAACCTCTCGCCTGTTTGCATGCAGAAACTCGTACGAGTCTACATGCCAGCCAGACGTCTTCGGTCTGCTGACTCGAACGCACTAGTTGTTCCGAGAACACGCAGCAGAGCCGGTGACTGTACATTTGCTCAAGCAGCGGCAGAAGTGTGGAACGCTTTGCCGCCAAGTGTTACCAACAAAACATCACTGGAATCATTTAAATCTGACTTGAAGACTCACCTGTTCACTGCGGCGTATATGTAACTCGGACGCTTATCAACACTGTTTTATCATAGCTGATTCACGTTTAACGTTTATTTATTATTTATTTATCTATTTATTTACTTTTTATATATATTTTAGGCTAATTTATTCATGTTTACATTAAAAAAAAATTATTTATTAAAATAATAATAATATTATCTTAACTAGTTTATTTTATGATACTTTATATCACATTCCTGTTTACTTTTACTATATGTATTGTTTTAATTACTATTATTATTAGTTCATTTTATCTATGATACAGTATAACAACTATTGCTTTTTTATTCAAATGAATCATTTTTAACATGCATTTGTATATTGTTGTAAAGGGTGTGAACAATATTGGAAGTGGCGCTTAACAAAATAAAATATTATTATTATTACACTGCTACCCGTCATCGCCACTCTAGGTATCCGAGCAACGGCTGGACAATGCAGACAAGATTTAACAAGATTTAACAAGATTGCCATCCAGAAAATTACTCTGGATGGCAGTTGGACAAGGAAGCCTTTTGGCTTATCGAGAGTCCAATACTTTTTATCTACATGTATCCCGCCTTTTTAAGGTGTGTGTCGATTTTATTTTTAAACATATTCACGCTACTAGCACCAACACAATCAGGAGATAATCTGTTCCATTCATTTACAGTCCTTTGTGAGAATGAGAACTTTCTTATATCTAATCTACACTGCTGCTTTACTAATGTAGCTTCATGTCCTCTGGTCCTTCTATCTTTCTTAACTGAGAAAAAAATGTTTCTATCAATATTTTCATAACCATTCAATATTTTAAACACTTCTATGTGATCTCCTCTCAATCTCCTGGTCTCTAGTGTTGTTAAACCACATTCTTTTAGGCGTATTTCGTAACTAAGATCCCTCAGATTTGGTATCATTTTAGTCGCTCTCCTCTGTACTCTTTCTAGCATATCTATGTCCTTCTTGCGATATGGCCTCCATGCTTGTATACAATATTCTAAATGAGGCCTCACTATTGTTTTGTAAGTTCATTCGCCAAGTGATTTTAGAAACTGGCATGCAAGCCAATTATACGCGTCACCGATCCCGTTGTATTCCAAACAGACGCTGAGCCTTCTGTGATGCGAAGACCCGTGTCCAGGACCGACCTAACCAGGACACCGAAGTGACCCTGCGTGAACTGTGGGAAAGGGGTAAGGTCCAATAGTAAGGCCGTCGCCTGTGATGTATGTGATAGATGGATACATATAAAGTGAGGTGGCATGCCAACACACGTGTATGCGGATGCTGTCAGTGCAGGAGAGTGCATCCCTTTGGTATGTAACAAATGTGCATTGGCGGCGGTGGCCAGCGCCGATGTTCTGGACGAATCAGTGGTGTCAGGTTCTCCATCTGACAACCGACTCTTGCAAGATCCACAGCTGACCTCCGACAACATCACGACCGCGCCATCTAAAGCTGACTCCGAATAATGCGAGTGTTTTCTAAGACAAGGATTACATTTTATTCATCTAAACGCCAGAAGCTTACTTCCTAAACTGGACGAACCCAATGTAATTGCTGCAAAAACAAAGTGAGACGTGACTTGATGACTCGATTGAGGACTCAGAGGTCGAACTGCCCGGATATTTAGTCCTCCGTCTTGACCGCAACCGGAACAGAGGTGGTGTCTGTCTTTTTATTCGAAGCGACCTTGCGTTTAAACCACGTCAAGATTGACTAACCGACGGCGTGGAGACTGTGTGGAGGGCGGAAATCCTCCTGCGTAAAACGCGTCCTATACTGACAGGGATCTGTTACAGGCCACCGAGACAATGCAACTTTTACGAACTTTTAGAATTGTCCTTTGATGAAGGAAACGATTTTAGTGAATGCATTTTGATTGGAGATGTTAATAGTAATTGTTTGGTGCCATCTAGAAACAATGTTCTGGTTAATGTTCTGTGTACTGTTGAACTGCAGTTGGCTTTAAGCTGAACACACCAGAGTATTTACTATTACTGAATCTGCTATTGGCCTTGTTTTAATAACTGATCAAGAAAAAACATGCCAGTCAGGTGTTCTCAATGTTGGGATTAGCGACAATTTAATAACAAATTCTATGAGAAAGGTATTCAGAGTTCCAGTGAAGAAGCCTAGGACATTTCAAATTCGTTGCTCTAAACATCATAGTACAGATCAGTTCTTACACAATCTAGATGACAAGGACTGGACAGATGTATTAAGTTGTAACAATGTTGATTTTGCACGGGGCAAATTTAAATCTAAATTCTTACCAGTTCTTGATAAACTGGCACCATATAAGGAGGTTCGACTTAAACAAAGAACACAACCTTGGATGTCCAGCGAAATACTTAACTTAATCAGGCAAAGTGATAATTTTCTACGTAAATTTAGAAAGTAAAAAGATCAATCAGACTACAGGCTGTTTGTCTATCACAAGAAATCGGGTCAAATATGAAGAAAAAAAGCAAAATCTCAGTAGATGCTGTAAATCAAAATCTATCAAAAAAGCTGTGGCAAATTCTGAAAGAGGCTGGCCCATCGTTAAAATGTAAAACCAAACCTAAGCATATTAGTCTGAACATTGAAAATGAAGTATGCTTTGATAAACGGAAGGTCGCGGAATATTTTAATGATTATTTTACTTATATTGCTTCATCGCTCGTTGAGAAGCTACCATCATGTTCTGGTCGATTTGGTCAAGCTCACGTTGTTGATCATTTTGATCATTATCATATTATTTTATAATTGTTATCATAAACAAAATGTTTAAGATAACTAGTTTGGTAACTGTAGAACAAGTGTCCAAAATATTAAATAGCATAAGCGCTAGTAAGGAATTTCATTTAGCCACACCCAAGTTGTGGTCTTCAATCCATTTAATGCACATTAATGTTGCATGTCCGTGACCGGTCCCAAGCCCGGATGAGAAAGGAGGAGGGTTGAGCGTGGGGCTACCACGCCCACCTCGTACAAAAACTACTTGCTACAGAAACGTCGACAACAGAATTTACAGAGAAAACACGCTTGAAAGAGGAAGGGTCTTCTTCTCGAGGACCTATGACGCCATGTGGTAAAAGCCGAGAGACCACGGAAGCCAAAGGGCCGAGCACCCTTCTTTCGACCAAGCACATGAGGACCATGTACCAGACAGGAAAGACAGCACAAGTAGCAGCCGAAATGAAAAACTACAACCTTGCACTGCTGGGAATCAGCGGGACAAGATGGACACAGTCAGGACAGAGAAACATACCTACAAGAGAGATGTTACTCTTCTCGGGACATGAAGAAGTCGATGCCCCCCTCACTGAAGGTGTAGCAGTCATGCTATCAAGACCGGCGAGCTTTGATAGGATGGGAAGCGCATGGACCGAGAATCCTCACAGCGTCCTTCAGAACAAAGAAAAAGAAAATTAAGATGAATGTCATCCAGTGCTACGCACCGACAAACGATAGTGATGAAGAAACCAAAGACCCAGTTCTTCAGCAGACTACAAAGCATCCTGGAAAAAGTGCCGAGAAAAGGATGTGACCATCCTTATGGGATATTTCAATGCGAAGATTGGAATGGACAACAATGGATATGAAGAAGTGATGGGAACCCATGGTGTTGGAGAGATGAACGAGAATGGAGAGAGATTTGCGGAAACATGTGCACTGAACAAGGTTGTCATCGGGGGCAGCATTTTCACACACAAAAGAATATACAAGACTACATGGGTGTCACCTGACCACGTTACAGAGAACCAGATAGATCACATCTGCATAGGCAAGAGATTCAGGAGGTCACTTCAATATGTAAGAGAGATGAAGGGAGCTGACGTGGCATCCGACCATCACCTGCTGGTTGCTAGACCGAAACACAAGCTGAAGAAAAATTGGATGGAGACATCAACAAAGAGACGAAAGTACAATGTCGGCCTCCTGAAAGATCCACAGACAAGAGAGGAATACAAGCTGAACCTTGCAAACAAATTCCAAGTGCTACAAGAGCTGCATGATAAAGAATCTGACCTGAACAGCCAGTGGCAGAACACCAAAAAGACACTGACATCAACTTGCCAAGAAGTAGTTGGCCTGAAGAAACAGCAACAGAAAGATTGGATCACAGCAGAAACCTTGCGCAGGATCCAAGTGCGGAAGGAGAAGAAATCAGCAGTAAACAACAGTCGAACAAGAGCAGCAAAGGCAAAGGCACAGGAAGAGCAGACAGAAGCCAACAGAGAAGTAAAGAAGAATGTAAAAACAGACAAGCGCAACTACATTGACAGCCTGATAGAAGAGGCAGATAAAGCTGCAGGCAGTGGAAATATGAAACAGCTGTACGACACCACCAGGAAAGTATCAGACAAGTACAGCAAGCCAGAACGACCAGTTAAAGACAAGGAAGGAAAGATCATCACAGGAACTGAGCAACAGATCAACAGATGGGCTGAACATTTTGAAGAACTTTTGAACAGACCTGCCCTACCGGACCCCCCAGACATATAGCCAGCAGAAGCGGACTTACCCATCAAGTGTAACAAGCTTACCAAGGAAGAAATCAGAAGGGCCATAAAGCAGCTGAAGAATAACATAGCAGCAGGACCGGACGAGATTCCGGCAGAAGCACTCAAGGCAAATATAAACACCTCTGTGGGACTACTGTACCCTCTCTTTGGAAAGATCTGGAAAAAAAGAAGAGGTGCCATCATACTGGAGAGAGGGATACCTCATAAAACTCCCCAAGAAAGCAGACCTCAGCAACTGTTCCAACTACAGAGGAATCACACTTCTGTCAGTGCCAGGGAAAGTGTCCAACAGAATCATCTTGGAGAGAATGAAGGATGCAGTCGACCCACTGCTGAGAGATCAGCAAGTTGGATTCCGCCCGAACAGATCATGCGTAGATCAGATCGCAACACTGCGCATCATAGTAGAGCAATCCTTGGAGTGTAACTCCTCGCTCTACATCAGCTTCGTTGACTACGAAAAGGCGTTTGACAGCGTAGACAGGGAGAATTTGTGGAAACTACTACGACATTATGGCGTACCAACCAAACGGGTTAACCTGATTAAGAACAGTTATGAAGGAACAGGCTGCAGAGTAATCCATGGAGGACAGCAAACGAACCGTTTCGAAGTGAAGACTGGAGTTAGACAAGGTTGTCTCCGTTCCTCTTTCTCCTGGCCATCGATTGGTTACTGAAGACATGCACAACCCAGAGAAGAAATGGAATCCAGTGGACACTGAGGACGCAACTGGAGGACTTGGACTTTGCCGACGATCTGGCACTGTTGTCCCACAGCCACCAGCAGATGCAGGAGAAGGCCACCGAACTGGCAGCCATCTCCTCACAAGTGGGCCTCAACGCACATAAAGGAAAGACAAAGGTCCTCAAGGTTAATACAGCCAGCACTGAGTCAGTCACACTTGAAGAGGTAGAGGCCTTCACATACCTGGAAAGCATCATCGACAAGCAGGGTGGCACAGACGCGGATGTTAGAGCATGGATTGGCAAGGCGAGAGGAGCATTTAAACAGCTCAAGAACATCTGGAGCTCCAAAGTGTTGTCATAACACAGGAAGATCCGACAGTTTAACTCCAACGTGAAGTCAGTCCTACTGTATGGAGCAGAGACATGGAGGACAACTAACACCACCACCAAGGAAGTACAGACCTACTGTATGGAGCAGAGCCATGGAGGACAACTAACACCACCACCAAGGAAGTACAGACCTACTGTATGGAGCAGAGCCATGGAGGACAACTAACACCACCACCACCAAGGAAGTACATACCTTCATCAACAACTCTCTAAGAAGAATCCTCCAGATCCGTTGGCCAGACACCATCAGCAACTTTGACTTGTAGAGGAGGACACATCAACTGTCTGCCGAAGATGAAATAAGAAGACGATGGGGATGGATTGGTCACACGCTCCGGAAACCAGCATCAACTATCACGAGACAGGCTCTGACATGGAACCCACAAGGCAGGAGAAAAAGAGGTCGTCCAAAGAACACGTGACGAAAGGACCTCCAGACGGACACCAAGAAGAGAGGACACACTTGGAGACATCTTGAAACAAGAGCCCAGGATATAGGACTCTGGAGAGCTGTTGTCGACGGCCTATGCCCCAGGAGGGACGATGGGCACAAGAGAAGAAGAGATAATGTTGCATGTCATGTATACTGTGACCATCAAAACACCACTGTGCACCCGGTATCAGGTGAACAGCCGCTACATTATGTAATACTGTATGGTCAATATTTACACGACCGCACCATCTCATTACGAGAACACATCACATGACGCTCCCCTGCAACACACACACACACACTCGCGCGCGCCACATACACACACACTCACAAACACACACACACATACTCACTCGCACACACACCAACACTCACACACACATACACACACACACACACACACACACACACTCACTCGCACACACACCAACACTCACACACACACACACACACACACACACACACACACACACACACACACACACACACACACACACACACACACACACACACGTACATTCACATATACACGTACGCCCACACCCAAAGTGACGAGTTAATGCCTACGTATGATACACCGTTTGATTATAATGAACACTGTTACGAACACGATATTGATACTGATTGTTTGTTGTAAACCTATTTGCCCACTCAATATAAATACTATACCCCTGTTTTGAGTGAATCTGTATTGAGATACAAATTAGTAAAAATCATTGTCGGTTGTATGTATAGAGCTCCGAATACCAGCATCAGCAAATTTAATGACAACCTCTCATTCATACTGGGAAATCTCACCAGCAAAAAATTGTTTATATATGTGGTGATTACAATATAAAATCAAAATACTTGATTGATCAAATGTTCAGCTCTGGATGATATCCCTTGATCACCAGGCCCCCACGAATAACAAGCACGACTGCTAGTATGATAGATAACATTTTCGGTTCTGAACTGTGTAGAAACAAAATGTGCGGCATTGTTTTAAGCGATGATATAGATTATATACCAGTTTACGTCCTGTGTGACAACAGCATTTATGCGGTTATTAACGATGATCCAACATATAAATATAACAGAACGTTAGATGAGTTTCAAGTTGGTTAAAACCTAGTAGTATCAGAAAATAAAGAAATACGTAACCATTTTAATAATTGCTTCGTTGACATAGGTACCAAATTATCCAACCTCATAGAACCTTGCCCGGAAACAAAGCCAACCGTCTTTGTAAAACGTACTGTATCACAATCAATGTATGTCTCCCGTTACTGGGCAAGAAGTACTCGAAATTGTGTCTAGGTGCAAAATAAAACTTCATACGGACACGATGAAATCAGCATGACAAACATTTAAGCATTTAATAAAGCAAATTGTACAACCGATACCCCACATTTTAAACAAATCTTTGATCAGCGGATCATTTCTAAATGATATGAAATTAGGAAAAGTCATTCCTATATTTAAATCGGGAGATCGTTTTCAATTTTCTAATTATGCACCTATATCGCTCTTATCCCAATTTTCAAAAATACTTGAAAACATATTCAACGAAAGGCTAACATCTTTCATTGAAACATAACGCGTATTGACAGATGGGCTGTGTGGCTTCAGAAGTAATCATTCACTAGCTTTAAAAGAATTTGTCGAAAAGGTTACGTCCGCAATGGATGAATACAAAAGCACGATTGGTGTCTTTGTCGACCTAAAAAAGCCTTTGACGCTGTTGACCACAACATACTGCTAAGTAAATTGCATTGCTACGGAATGAGGGGTCTGGCTATGGACTGGATAAAAAGCTACTTAACCAACTGAGACAATATGTATGCTATAACAACAGAAACTCAGAACAAAAGGAAATCAAAAGTTTCATTATCCTTTCTAGCTGCGCCTATGTGGCTGCACTCTAGAAGAGCTCCACAATATTGTAATAGTTTAGAAGTTTTAGCTGTCTGACGTCGCTACAATTTTAGACGAGTGATTGTGAGCATACCTGGACTGCTGCTCAACAGACGATTTCATATGTATGCGGTATCTCTGTGAGTTTTAATGATTTTAGTAACTTACACTTTTACTTGTAATGCTGAACAAGTGATCGCTCAGGCGTGACAACAGTCAGCACATTGCTAACCAGCCTGCATATTCACTGTCATGCTTCGGCGACTGTTGTCAAGCATGGCCAAGCATGACCAGACCTACTTCTACACTGCTTACCGTCTACACCGACTGGCCATAGAGACGCATTCAAACCGTTCACGCTTGGACGCCAGTACATGGAACATCATATATGAACTTGGCATAGCTTCAAAACGACCAACCAAGCGTGGCTGTCGAGGTGGACGAAGTCGACCCATCTCCATTGTGATCAGTCATCGACCATTCGACCACCACTTGTGCAAATCTTCACAACTCCATGCCAATCTTGTTCCTTTGACGCTATCATCCAATACACTAAGCTATCTGACTACACAAGCAAATATGAAATTTGCTTTGATTAATGCCCGTTCTCTCCACAGCAAAATACAATTGATGAGGGACTATGTCAATGAGAAGAAGTTTGACATTGCTGCAGTAACAGAAAGGTGGCTCAGTCCCGACGACGAAGCTGAGGTGAATGTATTAGTGGCTGTTGGCTACAAACTGAGTCACCTCCCGCGAAAGAATAGACGTGTTGGTGGAGTCGGAGTGCTATTCAAGTCGACTCTACGGAAGATCCCATAGACTCCTCTGACCACTGGCACTTTCGAGGGTTTCAGCGTCTCAGTACAATGTCCCGTGACAAAGCGTACCATCTGGGTTTACATCATATACCGCCCGCCGTCGTCGTCAATGTCTAATGCCTTCCTCGATGATCTTGGTCGTGTACTAAGTGCTGCTGCGACTCACCCTAATGAAGCCATTATTTGTGGGGACTTCAATGTACACTACGCCACCGCACAATCAACACCTGCATCTAACCTTGCTGATCTGCTGGACAACACCGGTTTCGTTCAGCATGTAACAAGTTTGACACATGTGTGTGGCAATACCCTTGATCTAGTGATTACCGCGCGTGACTCCACGCTGATTGCATCACCCGTAGCGTCAACAACACTGCTAACGGATCATCATGCAGTGGAGTGTAACCTGCGCATCGACAAACCTGCTCCCCCGAAACGCTTTGTGCAGTATCGCAAGTATGCGTCGATCGATAAACGATCCTTCACTAATGACATCCGTGAAGCGTTCGCTACAAATCTTCCTACCACTGACGACCTGGTTGATATTTATAACACCGTGATCGCCAGGATCGTCAACAAACACGCGCCAGCCATCAACCGCGTCATCAGGGTTCGCCCGAAAACTCTGGCACATTGAAGAACTGGCGGAAGCAAAACGCAACTTCCGCCGCGCCGAACGCCGATGGCGAAAGAAGAAACTCACTGTACACAGACAGATCTTCACGACCTTGCGAGATGACTACCGACGAAAACTCAGCGCCACTAAGTCGAATCATTACTCCACGCTGATAAAAGATGCCGGCCATAACATGAAACAATTGTTCTGTATAACGAACACCCTCCTTGGGCGATCTGCATCCACTCAGCTACCCGACTCACTGGATGATTCTGCTCTCGCTGAACGATTTCACAAGTTTCTCACCAATAAAGTTGCTGAAATACATCGTACTATCGATTCACACACTGAGCAAAATGCCTTCGAACAACGACAGTCGAGTGATGAAGTACATGCGCAATTCACGAAATTCACGCCTGCTACCAGGGAGGACATCATACGTATCGTTTGCCGATCTACCACTAAGACGTGCGATCTAGATCCAATGCAGACAGAAAGAAAGACAACATCGACTTGCTCGCACCAATACTCACTGCATCTCTGCAGTCAGGCATCGTACCGCCGAATAGGAAAAATGCTTTAGTAACACCATTACTTATGAAATGCGGTCCCGACGTTAACGTACTCATGAACTATCGTCCTATATCGCAAATCAATTTTGTATCGAAGATTCTGGAACGATACGTTGCAAATGTATTGCGCCATTACATGGATGCGAATAATTTCAATGACCCGTTTCTTGCTTACCGGCCGAGCCACAGTACCGAGAATGCGCTTGTGCGTATCCATGAAGACCTAACTCAAGCAATTGATGCGCGGCGCGGAGTACTGCGAGTCGAGACAATGGTTAACCAACAACAAACTTCTGCTCAACAATGATAACATTGAGGCAATCATATTTCGGTCGTCAGGTGTACGGTCGCCAACTGTCAACTCTGTCATTAGTGTTTGCGGCGCGACAATCCTATTAAGATGGTTGTTCGCAATATTGGCGTGTGCCTTGACAGCCACCTAGACATGTCGGCCCAAGTGTCAAATGTTTGCCGTGGCGCGTACTTTCACCTGTTTCGCATCGCCAAAATACGCGCAAGCTTGACGACTATGGCGTGTAAGACTCTAATACACTCGCTCGTGACGTCACGACTGGATTACGGCAATGCGGTGCTCTTTGGCATCACTGACCGCCAGATACATCGCCTAGAGATGGTCCAGCGCGCCGCGGTCAGCGTTGTCCTACAGATAAAGCGGAGTGATCGGCAACAGAGCGTCACCGGAGGACTTACATTTCTTCACTGGTTACCGGTGAAATGGTGCATAGAGGACAAGATATTGATCCTGGTGTTTAATGTCATACACAGGCAGAAACCCGCTTATCTTGCGTCACTAATCACTCGCTACGTGCCACGCCGGTCACTTCGATCTGAGGACCGCGCGCTTCTGACTGTGCCGCAATATAATCTGGTGCGATATGGCCGGCGATCTTTCTCTCGAGTCAGGCCATTTATGTGGAATGCGTTGCCGGAAGAACTGCGGCTGATCACATCAATGGACGTTTTCAAAGCACGCCTCAAAACGCACTATTTTAAACTCGCTTTTAATGTGTAATATGTTGTTTTAAGGGTATATATCTTTCCTATTCATTGCACAATCTATTTTAATTGCGTTTTAATTTGGTTTACAACTTTACTCTCTTAGTCTCACTTTTAATAAATAGGTAGTCTTTTCTTTCTTATATATATATATATATATATATATATAATGTTATAACCATAATGTTTATTTTTATGACGCTATTTTAAGATAAGAATCAGACTAAATTAAGTTATTTATGTTTATACCATTAAGTCGTATGTATGTATATTGTTTTAGTTTAGCGACTATTGAACAGAGTCGTTCTCTGGAGACTAGTGTATAAATAAAGTTAATTATTATTATTAAGTGTGGAGTCCAGCAAGGTTCAATCCTTGGCCCATTATTATCTATTCTGTACATAAATGACATGTGTGAAGTTTCAAAATTGCTTGATATTATTCTGTTTGCATTGAGCAGGTATCATATACAAAATTTATTGGAGTAACCATTGACGAAAACTTAACATGGCGAGAACACATAGAAATGGTTTAATCAAAAGTATCATAAAGCATATCAGTTTTGTATAAAACTCTGCATGTTCTTGAATGTCGCGTTACACACATTATATCATTCACTCGTTCAACCACACATGTCATATTGCTGTGACATCTTGGGAAATACTTTTCAATCTAGAATCAGAAAACTATCTATGTGACAGAAAAAAGCTATACGGATTATTTATAACCTTAATTAGCGTGATCATACATCTGTATTTTTCAATATCTCAAACATGCTTAAATTTCATGATTTAGTTAAATACAAGACTATGATTATACTTTATATAACAAACACCCATTCTTTAAATGGTCGTGTTCAAGCATTATTTGAAACAAACGCAGCTATACACATACATGACACCAGACAAAGCAAACTGTTCTAAGTTAAACAGACAAACACCACCCTCCGACTGCTGTCAATCACCGTCAAGGGTATAAAACGTGGAACAATTTACCAAATAAATTGACTCAGCTTCCAAGTTTAACACAATTTCAAAAACACTCAAGTTGTCATTACCTTCTACATATTTGGGATTTGTTAATTGAAGATGACGTTCAGTTAAAGCCATGGGTTAGTAACACAAATACTAAGGTAACAAGTTTATATATGATATATTAATATTATTTTGTAATTTATTTTTAATTCGTGTTGTATTTATTAAGTTTTTTAGTTTGAGAAGGACATAGCCACATATAAGTCTATGACTTCAGCTATGTCCATATTATGCATGTATTATGTTGTTGTTGATGTTCAATAAATTTTCATTTATTCATTAATAATTTATCTGGATTTGTGTAAGCGTGATGTGTACAATTACCTAATTCAGTACCATACCATTTAAAAGCATTAATAACTCCTCAGGTATAAAATAACTTGCCGATGTTTGGTGCTAAAAACATATAAACCAACTTAATTAATCTACTGATATCTATACACCACTAATATATTTAATTATTTATTATTACATTTTAAAATTGTTTAATTTTTATTATTTAAATATTAGTCTTATGTAAAGCGTTTGAACATTTTGAATATTGCGTTATGTAAAATAAATATTATTATTACTATAAAACATGTGTCGTGTACGTGGACAAATAACAAATGGCAATGAATCATTAATTGTGTCGCTAACTATTGAGTCATCTAGTTGTGTTGACTGGTGCTCAGCACGGTCGGTGTGGCTGTTCATTCTGCTCATATATTCGGGCCAGTGCGCACGCCATTTCAGATAACTATTGGACAATAACTGCATATTACCAGAATTTCGTTCAAATTCTCAGAAACATCGAACAGTGGAAAAGGTAAGACTTTTTATGTGAATTTACATAATAATAATTTATATAGTATATATTGCCTAAAAGGTAGGGTGCATACGTGGAACCGCGTTGTCGAAAACAGCCGGGGAAATAATATATTCTTCTTCTTCGATTGGCGATGAATTCAATATTATAATGACACGCTTTCGACTCATGTTGCTGGTATATCGCAGGTTGGGCTATTTCGTTCACTCCACGTTGCTTCAGTTTCGTCGACAGGCTTTAATCAATTAACTTTCTCTCAAAAATAAGGTGACTGTACTTGGCCAAATAAAGCTAATAAATTGATGCCAGAAATCGTCACCGTCTAATATATACCAAAACAACAGTTATATTACCATCATATAAATAAGCTTAAAATAAAACTTAATCAGTGGCTCCCGGTTTTGTATAATAAAAAAATAATATCTTTATAGATGTATGTGTTTACGTCATGGACATAATGATTGTTTTTTTGTTCGGAAATACAAAGATTATCAACAATATACGTGTTTGTTTATAAAATTAATCATGTTGACCGTAGACATATATATTAATATCCAGTTCGTTAATCTTATATAATATTTTAATGGGAGGGCTTTTGACCGGAATGGTGATCGGGCATTTGATTATTATTATTAACGCATATTGTATGTCGTGTGACACGTATGGTATGCTCGTGAGAAAATGCCACCACAAATATTTCATTCACACATGTTTTTATGAAAACAATTTAATAATTATAAATGTTTGAAAGGAATACTAATTTGATATTGTATGTCTAACAAAATGTATTATTTACATTGTGCATCTGTCTTTTTGTGACCCTTAATTGAGGAACACACTCACTCACACACCCACACTCACTCACACACACACACACACGCACACACGCACACACGCACACACGCACACACGCACACACGCACACACGCACACACGCACACACGCACACACGCACACACGCACACACGCACACACACTGTCACCTAGGGGATGATACTGGGTTGTAATAATATCACAATAATATACATTAGCCGAACACAGTTTAATGAAACATAAGCATAGAGTATATGGGCCAATGTCCCCAAAATTGTACAATTGGGTTTTAGCAGGTCCAACAATAAATGTTTGATTCTGAACAATTAATTTTTATTTTCTCATTGTACATATATTGAGGCATTTTTTCCATAAATCTTCTTCTTCTTCACAGTCTTGTGGTTACCTCTATGCAGAGGAACACTCCACAGCTCGCTCATGAGCAGTTTAAAAGGGGATGATAAAAAGAGTATATATTTTTTATTTTTGAGTTTTTTTTAAGAGGGTGCATCTAGGTGGTGTTTTTATCCAGACCTCAACTGCCGCTTTGACATCTGTGAGGGTGCTGGCCGAAGACGCTTTATCGGGGATCTTATTCCATAAACGGATGGTTGAGGAGAAGAAGGAGTGGAAGTACGTGTTTGTTCTGGAGTGAGGCAGGAGCTTGTTGGGCTGTCCCCTGGTGATGCGGTTGTTAGTTGTCAGTGTGCCCTCAGTTGGCGTGATGTCCACAAGTCCACTCATTATCTTGTACATAAAGGTTGCCTTGTTGACAGTTCTTCTTTCTTGGAGGGTATGTAGTTGTAGTCTGTTTACAAGTTCTGTGGCGCTGGTATAGTGATTCAAATCATGGTAGATTCTCCTCGCGGCACAGCGCTGGACAGCTACGATGGTGTTTACCAGGTGTTGCTGGTGGGGATCCCACACGACAGAGGCGTACTCCAACACGGGGCGGACCAGTCCTTTGTAGCAGTGTGAGTGCAGCTGTGGAGGGCACCTTTAAGGTTTCTCTATATGAAAGCACTTGTACGGTTTGCCTTGGCAGTGGTGGTCTGTATGTGGTTTCCCCAGTGGAGGTCAGCGGTCAGCTCTAGACCTAGGTGTTTGGCGCTGGTGACTCTCTCCAGGGGCTGCCGATGGAGTGAATACGTTGCTATGATGGGCTTGCGCTTCTTTGTGACTGATAGGTCATGACACTTTGATACATTGAAGCTCATCTGCCACTTCCTCTCCCATTCTTTCAAGGTGTTGAGGTCCTGTTCTAGTTGGGGAGTGTCAGCCGTGATGAGGATGGTGTGATATAGTATCGTGAGCAAATATTATAGCCTTGGTCTTAATGTTATCGCATAGGTCGTTGATGTAAATGACAAAGAGAGTTGGGCCTAGGACGGATCCTTGTGGTACACCGGAGATCACCTGGCCTGTTGTTGAAGTCTCCCTCTCGACAACTACTTGCTGGGTTCGATCACATAGGAAGCTCCGGATCCAGTCTTGTGTCTTGCCTTGAATGCCGTAGTAGTTCAGTTTTAGAAGCAGTCATTTATGGGGCACCTTATCAAAGGCTTTCGAGAAGTCAAGGAATATGGTGTCTGTTTGGTCTATTTTGTCCATCTCCGAAGCCAGATCATCAATTATTTGGATCAGCTCGGTCTCGCAGGATCGTCGCTTACGGAATCCATGTTGTGCGTCCGTTTTGATGTTGTATTGGTCAAGGTCACCGGTGATCTCGGCTCTCACAATGTGTTCCAGCAGCTTGCAGCAGATGGAGGTGAGTGAAATGTGCCGGTAATTTGGAGCTTGGTTTCGGTCACCTTTTTAAATACGGGCTGAACCAAGGCGTGCTTCCAGATCCTGGGGACTTGGCTGGTGTGTAGTGACTTGGTGAAGAGGAGGGTGAGTGCAGGAGCAATCTCTTCAGCTACCACCAGAAGGAGGCGGAAGGGGGTGTTATCAGGACCAGATGCCTTTCGTGGGTTGAGTTTCTTCAGGAGTTTGAATACCCCGGCGTTGCGGATCTGGATTTCTGGCATCACCGGGTAGGGGCTGGGTTCTGGAGCAGGCAAGTGATCGATGTTTTCAGTGGTAAAGACTGAGTAGAACTGGTCGCTCAGTATGTTGGCTTTGTTCTTGCTGTCACTTGTGGTCAGTCCATTTTTCTGGAGAGGGGCTATTCAGACAGTGTCGCATTTCTTACTCCTGATCAGACGCCATAAGTTTTGTGTGGTGTCTTCAATGATGATCTTATTTGTGTGCTGCTGGTACGCCTGTATGTTTGCTCTCCTTCTTTCACGTTTCAGGTGGTTATATCGGTCCCAATCGATTTTTTTCTTCTTCGTGCTCTTCGCCTTCTTCTATGCACGATATTTTCTTCTGGTTGTTCGCTTCAGGTTGTTGTTGATCCAGGGCTGGTGGATCTTTGTGAAGCACATTTTTTGTTGGAATATGCTTGTCCATCATGAGGGTGAGGTGTCTGAGAGGAGTAGGCTGGAGGTAAAGAATTTGGTGTCTTCTCTGATGGGTGTTGGTCTTCTTCCAGATGCTGACAGATCTCGACGCTGGCTTCGCCTTCGGTGCTTCCAGGCGACTGTCCGTAAGAATGATATCGTGATCGCCTAGGCCTGGGTTGACGGTAATTCTGGTGATAAGGTTTGGTCTGTTGGTCAGGAGCAGATCGAGAATAGCATCTCCTCTAGTGGCTTCTTGGTTTGCCTGGTGGAGTCCAAGGTCGTTGACATTATCCAGGAAGAGGTGGTTTACAGTTCGGGGGTAGCTGTTTCCTTGTGTGTTGTTCGTTTCCCAGTCAATGTCAGGAAGGTTTAGATCCCCTCCGATCAAGACAACGTTTTTTTTCCCTTGGGAGAGGTAATGTCTAGGGCCTTCAACAAGTCGGACATCTGGTTTTCTCTGATGGTGGTCGATACAGGGAGGTCACTATGATATTTTCATCCATCTTTTCCATCTGTATCTGGACGGTGACTGACTCAATCTCAGTTGCGATGGCTTGTTAAATTTCATGGCAAATCAAGTTATTTCTGGTAGCCACGAGGACACCTCATCATCGAAAAGACATTAAAGTTCGGTGGGAAGACTTCTGCGTCGGCTATGTCCGGCCTGAGCCACGTTTCTGATCCTAGGATTAGTGGTCTGAAGCAGGTTCCAAAATTCTGCCTTCTTTGGCCTCAGGCTCTGGAAGTTGATTACCAACGTTCTGAGAGTTTGGTTTGCCTTTGCCGGTGTTGTGGCCTCACTGGAGTTGGATGGGTCGCTGGAGAGGGTATTGGGAGAGGAGTTCGGTTTCTGTTGGGTACAATTTCAGTTCACAGGTGAGGACTGAGACAGGGGGTATCCTATATGGGCTGTCAGATCGCTTCAGTTCTGGAAGTCAGACAGGGAAGAGGCCCTGGATATGTCAAGTAGAGAGGAGTGTGTGTTATGTACAGTGTCGGCAGAGATGGGAGCAAACAGTTCACTGGAAACGTTTGGTAGGCCGCAATTGCAGCACTGCCATTACACTGCCACAGCTGGGAAGATTTTGCATTGTCCGGCTGTGGAAAATCATGGGTAGAAACCATGGCGGAAGGATTCACCTTTCAGTGCATGGGTGTTGGAAGGTGGAGTGTCTGCAGAAGGAGATAGTTAGGTTGACAGATGTGAAGGGAAAGGAGATGGGAATTAGAAAGGAGACAGGGGAATGGAGAGAGACGACAGGGAGAGGGGTGAGAATACTGCAAGACTGAAGGAGAATAGCAGGGGCAAGAAGACTGAAGAAAGGAGATTGAGAGGAGGGAAGGTGATTGGAAGGGAAGAAATTGGAAAATCGACGACAGAAAACATGACAAGCGTGAAGGTGACAGGGGAGAAAGTGATGGGAGAGAAGGAGGGAGGGAAGATGGGACGGGAGAGGAGAGAAGGAAATGAGATGGGAGGAAAGATGAAGGGACGAAAGGAAGTGAGAGCAAATGTGATAGAAGAGAAGTCGACAAAAGGGACGCTGACAGGAGGAAAGGTGACAAGAGAAAAAGCGACAGGAAAGAATGCACCAGAAGAGAATGTGACAGGAAAGAAGACGACAGAGGGAAAAGACAACAACCAGACAGAAGCAAACCGAAGAAGGAGCTACTCAAAGGCAGTGGTTGAGGGGGCAATGAGGAAAGAGAGGGTGTTTATGGGCGACTCCATTATGAGAAAGACGGACAAGACACTAAGAGAGGGGAAGGACGTCGTTGTATGTCTACCGGGGGCTAGGATTGAACATGTGACTGACAGGGTAGAGAAGTTATTGGGACTTGGCAAGGGAGGGTCTATACTGGTACATTTAGGAACAAATAATGCTGACAGGGAAGGAACAACTGGGATATTACAGAAATATAGACAGTTAGTGAGGAAGCTAAAGAAGACAAGAGTTGAACATATAATTCTGTCAGGAATTTTGCCAGTAGTGGGAGGAAAGGGGGCAAAGTATAGAAACTGCAAGAGGATGGCGATCAACGCACTAGCTGAGCAGATGTGTGAAGAAGAGGGGGTGGGTTTCACAGATTTATGGGGATACTTTGTTGGGAGGGAAGATATGAACATGAGAGATGGCCTCCATCTTAGTGGAAAGGGGGCAGCAGTTTTCTCAGAGAACCTGCTGCGATCTGTTGACAGTGGGACAGGTTGCATCTATTTAAACTAGATTCGCAGGTGGGACTCACAGAAAAACTTGAAACTGGAGGCATATATAAAGACGGCACAAATAAATCAGCTAAGAACAGTCTGGAAAACTCTTCTGAAGCTGGATATAAATGTGTTTGTTTAAAAGTAAGGAGTATAGTAAACAAAAGAAATGAACTAAACAGTATGGTAGAAGATATTAACCCTCACATAATAGGTATAACCGAATCCTGGACCACCAACGATATATCAGATGCCGAACTGGGAATGACAGGATATTTAATGTTTAGGAAAGATAGAATAGGAAGAAAGAGAGGTGGAGTTATTTTATATATTAGAGAATCTATCCAGGCTTATGAAATAAAATTAGAAAGAGAAGCAGATTGCGAAGAAGCTGTTTGGTGTAACATAGTTACAGGAAACTCAACGTTAACAGTTGGGTTAGTTTATCGAAGTCCAAACATAAGCATAGAAGAGAATGAAAAAATACAAAACGCTATAAGGGAAGTAAGCAAACGGGACTGTATTATTATGGGGGATTTTAACCACGGGCATATACAATGGAAATCTCTACAGAGTATGGGGAATGAGGACCACAAGTTTTTTGTTTTAGTTCAAGATACGTTCTTTTCTCAACATGTGCTAGAACCAGCCAGGGGTGAGAATGTGTTAGACATAGTTTTGTCCTCACAGAATGAATTAGTTGACACAGACTTACTGGACGATCTTGGAGGCAATGGCGGCTTCGCGTTGGTTCTTGGGATAAAGGAAAGTGAATGTAAGTCAGAAGAATTATATTTGTACAATCGGAGAAGTGCGTGCATAACACCTCCTCTTGTTAAAACTTGTTTAAACCTACTGATTATAACGTAATTCCAAAACACTATTGTTAAGTTTTATACACTTGTCCTATATTATTTTCCAATGTTCTTTTTAAAGGTGTTGTGCTTATACATTAGTACGCTTCCTTGCTCTGGGGTAACCCTCAAGAGTTCATAAAGTTTAAAAACAAAGTCCATTTATTATAATATTCATTCGTTGAGAACATTTTGCGACGCCATTATAGTTACAGCAATTCATGATATATTGTATTACCATTATATAAAACTGCTTTTTAGGTTTCTCAATTGGTCTGGTCCATAGAAAATTTCATGTAATATTCACGTTCTGTTAAATACAAAAATGCCCACTTCTGTTTAAAGGATCGAAGATATTAAATAATGTTAACTTCCAATCCGCTTAGCGTGTCCGTCAGGTTGTTTTCAAGATAACAAAACATTTGATAACGGTTGTATCAACATACAGCGCAATGCATAGCACATTCTCGCTAATATTCCAAATGTGATAATCACGTGAAATTAGGTTTGATCAAAACATAAATGGAAACATACTAGCTAAAGTGTGTATGATGGAAAACGTGGTAGAATGTTACAGTAGGCATCATATATGTTCCCTAAAATTTCAATTTCAAAACTAAATGTCTTATATTAGCGGCACGTGTCGTTTGGTGCTGTGTATGTGTTGGTAAATTGGTATGTATTGCGATATTTGCTTAGATGATATTCGTACAAGTCACGGTAAAGGTAAAGCAATAGGACGATGCCGATAAGTTCATGTCAACACTTCGGCTGTGTGCAGTCGGCGATGTTGAGAGTGTGGATATTGGTGGCGTCGTCGAGAAGGCCGGCCACGTCAGTCTCAGCGGTGCTGCTGTCGTGTGTCGCCAAATTACGTTTTGAAGACGGGTAACTTAAATAAGTGTCGCTCACAAAATGTCCGTAAGATAAAAATATATGGAAAAAAACAATTAAAAACAGAGTTAATTGTTATCTGATTCCTTGCAACGACGCTGACAGGCTTGTTGTTGACATTGGCTTCTTGAGGGGAAGGTCGGTCACGTACGTCAGTCTCCGTTTAGTTCAAAGTGGTTAGTGCACCTTGCTGGCAACCTAATGTTCCGGGCTGAAAGAAACATATAATAGTCTGCTATTATATCAATAGACGTGCTCTATAACTCATGCGTATTCATTTTTTGGCACACAATTCATATAAACAAATATAACAATTTATGACCAAAACGACTGTTTGTCCTAGACCACTGTCCAAAAGGACAATGGTTATGAAACCTCTTTCAGTATGTTGACTAAATCCACGTCATAATAGGACACCACAACGTTGTCCGTTGATGATTGACATCACCGGTAGATGGCGGTACGTACCAGGTGTCTGACGTTATTTCGCAACTCTGTTTGTTATCGTCCCATATGAGATTAGCGTTGGGACACGGCCTGTTGTCGAACAGAGTCCCGTATAGACATGTCGCGTAGACATGACAGCCTTTGCATGACTGGTAGCTACCCGACGGCAGGCCGACACAGCTGGTGACGCATATTCTGCTTCCTTTGTGATAGAGAACATCGATTTATTTTTATTAAAGAGGTTTCACTTATGTCGTAATGTTCAAGTATCTACGATCAATGATCTTTTTGTCTATCTGTCTGACACGCACACATGCAGCGCGTGCACACACACACACACATACACACATACACACAGACTCACAGAGACACACAGACACACAGACACACAGACACACAGACACACAGACATGCAGACACACCGACACACAGACGCACACACAACGCATATATACTGTGAAGCGAACGCTATCAAAAGAATAGTCCCTGCCCGTTCACAAACATGCCGCCACCAAACTAAGAGTTCTGGGTTTAGTATATTGTATAGTTAACAGCACATCGCTTTATAAATTTATATATATATATATATATATGTGTGTGTGTGTGAGTGTGTGTGTGTGTGTGTGCGTGTGTGTGTGTGCGTGTGTGTGTGTGTGTGTGTGTGTCTATGTGTGGGTATGGGTGTGTATATCTATATATATATATATATATATATATATATATATATATATATATATGTGACGTCACGAAAAATGGAACACTTTCATTTAAACTTCTGTGCTTTGCCATTCAGTTATTAGATTAACATTTTTTTATGGATAAAATTTGGTCTAATCTGTCAAGAAAGACAACTTTAATAAGTTTCATCAAGATTTGCCAAATCTATAGCTATTTGAAGATTTAAAACCATTGACATAAAAATATAAAAACATTTGACGACAACATTTCAAAGCTAAAATAAAAATGGCAGGATTATGTGAAGGCCTCCTTTTATTTCTTCTATTAAACATATACCCCAAGGTATATTTGGGTGAATGAAACCACCCATTGCTGAATTATTTAGGTAACAATGTGGCATTGTTTTTTAAAAGACAATAGTTTTGGGCGGTAGGTGTACCAGAGTTTCTCTAAAAAAGGAAATTAGCTAAATAAACATTTCGAATATTGTTCTGCCCCAGAACCCATCCTCATACGATTTTAGGAAATTTAACAAACGTTATAAGTCATAGACAATTTATTTTGAAATTGTGAAAACAATTTCGTCTCCTTTCAAACCCTATTTTTCCAAAAAAGCAAGAAGCAGAACAAAATATGCTATATAGTTTGCAACTCACATATACAAAATAATTAATCAGTGATTTGCAGTTAACGAGTAATAAAGCATTAATGAATTCCGACCCTCAAAACGTCGCGTCTGTCACACTGTGAATGACGGATATTTTCTTTGTTACTATGGAAACGGGGGTCTGGGTGAAACAAGTTATATATACTGTTTTACTCAGTAAGAACCAATCTACGCTTTGGACAAAAACATTGCACTATTTGCAACAATTTGTAAAACAATCCTATCGACCTGCCATGTGGGGCTTTAACGCTTTCTTAAGGAAAGGTTCCACCATTGTAATCTATATCGTCCAAAACAACATCAAGTTGCCACGTGGCTGGCAATCTACTAACAATAAGGTGCACTACATTTGTATTGTAATGTTGTCATGCAGATGGCTCCACAGACAATTCCACTTACCCCTGAAAAACAAAACAGATATAAATATATACATATATATATATATATATATATATATATATATATATATATATAATTAGTGCTATTTAATCTCAATCTTTGCTGCTCACCAATTTTTTTGCCCATGTTGACTCATATCATTTAGGCTTTTATTGCTCAAATCATCTGACGGTATTACACACACATACACACCACACGCACCACACGCACCACACGCACCACACACACCACACACACATACACACCACACGCACCACACACACCACACGCACCACACGCACCACACGCACCACACTCACCACACTCACCACACGCACCACACGCACCACACACACATACACACCACACGCACCACACGCACCACACGCACCACACGCACCCCACGCACCCCACGCACCACACGCACCACACTCACCACACGCACCACACTCACCACACGCACCACACGCACCACACGCACCCCACGCACCCCACGCACCACACCCACCACACCCACCACACGCACGCCACGCACGCCACGCACGCCACGCGCACCACGCGCACCACGCGCACCCCACGCACCACACGCACCACACGCACGCCACCCGCGCCACGCGCGCCACGCGCACCACGCGCACCACGCGCAACACGCGCAACACGCGCAGCACGCGCAACACGCGCAACACGCGCAACACGCGCACCACACACACACACACCACACACACCACACACACACACACCACACACCACACACACCACACACACCACACACACCACACACACCACACACACCACACACACCACACACACCACACACACCACACACACACACACACACACACTACACACACAACAGCCAAACACACATACAACGGATACTTCACCCATACCACACACGCACAAGCACACAAACACACACAAACACACACACACACACACACACACACATACACCCACTCGCACCACACGAAACTTGGAACGTAGTTAGAAGTTATCAAGACAAAAATACATAGACCCCGGGCATCTCTGGATTTGGCCAGCTTTCGTGCCTTTATCAAGAAGTGCACGATTCTTTAAAATAATGCAGCTATCTGCGGTGCTAAATAGGCCTAGACGTCTCCTGTAAATAGTCACTATCCACAAATGGCGTTGGTGTGAGTCCAGTCTGTTCATCTTTCATCATATAATGTATGTGTGCATACGTTTTGTCTAAGTACCACATGATATGTTGCAGACATGTCGTCAAAGATGCAACGATGGGTGTAATGGTTTAAACTTAAAGAAAGCTGAAGAACCAGAGGGCTCAATGCAGCGTCAGTCAAAGACCAGTGTATGGTAGATGGTGTAAAGATGATGGCCCAGAAAACCTGTACATTGAACATAAGATGATGGTTGCATGTGAAACAGTTCTCAAAATATGAGGATTATTTGTTTTGTCGGTCATTTGTAAAATGGCCGCCAATTACGTCCAGAGCAATTCCAGAGATGCCCCGGAGTCTATCTATTTTTGTCTTAAAAACTCTCGTGCTTTCACCAAGAAGTGCACGATACGTCAAAATAACGCATTTATTTCCTGTACTAAA